>JALLOY010000546.1:0-11030 GCA_036939835.1 Thalassiosira delicatula
CCTGATAATTTTTGTATTGTGCCTATTTTTCCCAACCCGGTCCCCGAGTTCTTCAAGCACAGGACAACTTGGAGGAACCAGAAGGAGTAGGAGGCAATGTAATGCTTGAGGCAATAATGTAGATTGTAAAACTAAATGATTAGTGACAGTAAAAACTTATCAACAGGAAAAACGTCATATTCCCATCACTTCATGCATGACAAAAAATCGGTTGGTGACACAACAGGGTAGTTTCACCCTATTAGAGTGAATCTACCCTATCGGCAGATGCACGATTGAGTACTGTTCCAATTGGTCAATCTTTAAGCCAATAATGCATCGTATAGAACACTATACTGAGAAGGACCACCAGAAGTTTAGTGGTCAAATGCCAGTTGCATGATTGACCTTTTATTCACTGAACCAGCACTATGGGGCGGTTCTGTCATGGTTTTGCTCACAATTTTTTTTCCGCCGAAGTCGTTGGCATCCACCTGGTACAAAATCTACGTGTATGTCTACATAAAAAAAGCATCACAACACTGACACCATGCCACCGAATCGGAAGACTCTCGGCGTCGACGCGAAGTGCTCCGTTCTGCTGAGCTACCTCCGTCCCAGCGCATCAATTGACCAGCGCTTTCCCAACAAGGTTGCGGGACAGCGGCTGTGTGATTTGGTTGCCGTTCGCATGGGAGAGGTGACGCGAAACGGCAACAAGTTCCTTGCTTGCTTTTTCAAGTCCGAATCGTTCCCGGACGTGGAACTTTACGCTGCAAAGCGTTACGTCAAGGTTGTTGAGGAGGGCCCGTCCGATTTGTTCTTTGACGTTGCTCCTCCTTCTCCTGAAACTCCCCAAGGAGAAGTCGCCACGGAGGAGAACGAAGGCACAGAGTTCGACTTTCGACGAACTGGGGATGCGGCCGAAGACATCAGAACTGTCTTGGCCCAGGGGCTTGCTGTCGATGATGACAATGCCCCGGCCCCTGAAAACGTGCCAGACACAACTCAGACACCAAGAGATGTGTCTTCTGGCCTCTTTGAAGGCCAGCGCTTTTCCTGGAATGGTGTTTGTCAGCGCAAGCTGATGACCAACCAGAAGCTTCCACCAGGTTTCAACAACTGGAGACCTGGCTCCAAGACTTCCTTCGAGTTCTTCCTCCAGCTATTCCCCGTCGAATGGCTCAAGACTTGTGTTGTCGAGAACACAAGCGACTCTCTCCGTGCCGCCGGTCTTCAACCCACCAGTTTTGGCGAGATGTGCCGCTTTCTTGGGTTGTGGCTCCTAATTGCCACCGTCGTTGGGTTTCCTCGTCGAGACTTCTTCACAAATCGAGACTACGACGAGAAGAATGCACCCTGTCCTTACCGTCTGGCGAAGTACATGTCGCCACGTCGTTTTGAAGACCTTCTGTCACACCTCCGCCTATGCAAGCCAAACCCTCCAGCATTTCGTGACAGGTTTTGGGAAGTTCGAGAAATGATCAAGGCTTGGAGAGATAACATGGCTGCTGTCTTCATCCCGTCTTGGATCGTCTGTCTCGACGAGTCCATGTCGATCTGGCTCTCTCGTTGGACATGTCCTGGTTGGGTTTTTTGTCCGAGGAAGCCTCATCCCTTTGGGAATGAGTATCACACAATCTGCTGCGGAGATAGTGGGATATTGTTTGACATGGAGATTGTGGAGGGTAAGGACCGACCGCGTGAGATTGGAGAACCGGAGTTTAGCGAACATGGGAACACTGGTGGCTTGCTCCTTAGGTTAACAAAGTCAATCCACAACTCTGCGAGGTACGTGGTTCTGGACTCTGGCTTTTGTGTGTTGGCTGCTCTGGTTGCATTGCGGAAGTTGGGTGTCTTCGCAGGTGCACTCATCAAGAAGCGTAGGTTCTGGCCACGCTACATCGCCGGAGATGCCATCGATGCCCACATGGCAACCAAGTCAGTTGGAGATTCTGCCGCCGTGGAGGGCTCTCTCAACGATACACATTACAATGTGTGGTGCATGAGAGAGCCCGACTACACAATGAAGATCATGGGCACTGCAAGTGGGCTCTTTCCTGTGGACGATCGAGTTCATTCTCGAACTTGGAAAGAGGCTGGCGAGACCAAGACTGCGTCCTTCAATTACACGGAGCCCTTCTACCTCCATTTCAAGTACCGCCACGCGGTAGATGATCACAACAATCTTCGGCATGCAGTGCCTAGTATTGAGGAGACGTGGGTGACAACTCGCTGGGCTTTGAGGTGTTTTCAGTTCTTGTTTGCAGTGACGGAGGTAAATATGTACCTCGCCTTTCGATTCTTTGTGTGGGATGGCAACGAGAAAATGACTTTGTTGGAGTTTAGGAGGATGTTTGCATGGGAGATGATTAACAATCGAGAGCTGGTGGAAGCAGAGGAGACAGTCAGGCGCAGTAAGAGGTGCAGGAATGTCGCTACGGAGCATTCTATGCAGACGGCGCCCAAGCATGCCAGGCAGTGGACCGGGACGAAGTGGATGCGTGGAGCAAAAAAGGCATACCAACAATACACTTGTTCTGGTGAGAGATGCACCACCAAAATTCGCACATACTGTGCATGTAACCCCAACTTGTGGCTGTGTCAGTACCATTGGCAGGAGCATTATGCAAAGGTGTTGTTGGATGAATAGTTTGGTAGGGTTAAATAACTCTTTCAATTTTTACGTAACATCCTTGGTTTTCTACATAGTATAACTGGTTAAATCATTTAAGTAACCATAGGTCATTTATACATCGTTGAATAGATCTCGACGAGCTCTAAAAAAGTGCCTAGATAGGTTTTAAATAATAGTTGCGAGAAATATGTGAAAAAAGTGTCTAAAGATAGGGTAGATTCACCTTTTTATGTGTGTCATGAACCGCTATGGTAAACAATTGTTTTATAAGAAACTGGGGACATGCCATTTGGTTTGTTTTTCCTCCCTCCGATATCATCACATTAGGGGCGGTCTTAGCAAGCGTGCAAGTGGTGCGATTATGTGCGATTGTGCAATTTTTGCAGTATCAATTAGGAAATCCCGGTAAACGATGTGCAATTTTTTCACATACGGTCATTTCAATGTGTAATTTTTTCAGACGGTCATTTCTCGAAATGACCGACTCGAACGGAGAAGTGTAAAAAAAGCACGTTTTAATTGCACATGTGCAATTGTGCAATTCCAAGTTCTACTGCACTTCCAGCACAAAAGTTGCGCAAGATCGCTCTCTCATCAGCGTCGCCAGCGTTCCGCATACCATATTCAGACCATTTTTAAGGAACCATCGCTCCTTCTCCTGTTGCCTCTAACATGAATGTCCATCAAGATGTAGACGTCCACCACGCTCTCGAGAGCACACGACATGCCGCCGATGCCCTGGAAACGCTCGAGCAGCTCGCCAACATGGAGCAGTGGAACAGCCAAATGCGGAAGGAGCGGCTGGATCACTCTAGGATGTCATGGCGGGATCACGCCCAACAACTTCTTCACGAGGGTCTGTTTGTCAACGAGTACACCATGTCCTACGAAGCACATAGTGAATTGGTGGAAATCCTACGCCCCTACTTGCAACGCAAAGAATGCTATTCACGCAGCTCGGAGCCGATTGCAGTTGAGCATATGGTGGCGGCAGGTTCTAGGCATATTGTTAAGTGTTCAAGAGCTGCTTGCTATGCAATGGTGGATGACTTCATTGATGTGGTGAATTCAGCCCCTGAGTTGGATATTAAATTCCCCCAAAACGTTGATGAATGGAGGGCAGCTAATGAGGGCTTTCGACGCAGAAGTTTTAACGACACAATGGGTGGAGCTGTTGCTGCTTTGGACGGATTCTTCCAGCGATGTAATAGGCCGTGTACAAAAGAAGTTAACAATACAGTTTCTTATTACTCCGGCCATTACGAATCGTATGGAGTAAACTGTTTAGCTGCAGTGCGGGCTGACTTGCAGTTTGTCTACTTTGCGGTCATATCGCCGGGATCAACAAACGACATCGTATCTTATGCATTGGCTGAATCATTGAAGGTAATGATAGACAGTCTCCCACCAGGTCTATACTTCTTGGCTGATGCTGCATTTCCGTTTGGAGAGAAACTTCTTACGCCTTTTGTGGGACCACAAAGACACAGAAACCCATACAATGATGCATACAACTTTTACTTGTCTCAGCTTAGGATTCGTGTGGAGATGGCCTTTGGTAGATTGGTGAATAAGTTTAGAATTTTGAGTGGAAAGATAAACGGGAGGTTGAGTAGGGTGTCAGCAATTTTGACTGCTTGTGCTAGACTGCACAACTACATTATTCAGCGTGATGGGCCTTGTGACGAGATGACAGTAGGCATGAACACAAGTGACGAAGAAACTTTCCTTCAAATTCGGCCCGACAATACCGCTCCGTTGGGCATGTCCTACCTACCAACAATTCCTGATGCCTCTTACATATTTGATACGGAAGACGGTGATTCTCATACTCATGCAGAAATTGTAGAGTTCTTGTCAAGAAACTCTTTGCGAAGGCCAGTCCACAATCTATTGAGAAGGAGGAGAGAATTGGCAGCAGAGCAGCAGCAGAGAGAAATGGATGCAGGCTGGGTGTTTTCTCAAAATGGAGTAGGGGAGGTTTATGCTGTGGCTCGAGAGTATATTAGTCCTAACTGAATAAGTATTACTGTATTAGTTCAACTAAACTGAATACATAAAAAAATTATGCACTCTCAAAACCAGTTTCCCCGTCATCAGAAGAAGAACTAGATTTATCTCCCGTTGATTTGTCGTCATACCCCAGCAACTTCTCCAAACGTTTCACTTCCTTTGCTAGCCTGTTGTACTTGGCATGAGTTGTTTTAGTTTTCTTCTTTCAACTCTGGTACTCTGCCTCATCCGCAAATGGTTCACCTCTTCTCTTCGTCACCTTCCACATTGATTTCATTGTTCCCAGCCTATCATCCAACTCAATCATCTCCTCTTCTGCCTCATCTCGCTTGTCCGTAAGTGCCATACAAGCATTGATGTTTTCAGTCCGGTTTAAATCGCTCATGCGCGTGTCCAATGATTTGGCAGCATATTGAATGGCAGCAGATGCTTTGTACTTCTTACCGCTTCCTCCTGGAGGTACAGGACTTGTGGATCTTGACGATCCAGACCACCCCCTCTGCCTTGCTCCAGGAGCTCCGCCAGTAGACTCATTCAACACACATGCGGGTAGCTCAGAAAAGACAGTATCGTGCAACGAAGAATCACCAACAGCCATGAAAGTGCAACGCATATAACCAAGCCAGAGCAAGCCATTGATGTACTCGATAAAGTTTTCCATCTGACCTGATCTCTTGCACCGCTTGCAACAATCAGCATATTGTCCCTCCATGTAGCCAACAACCTGCATAAATTGCTCGACATTCAATGGACCATCAAAAACACTTGCATACATGGGATCAATTCCAAATAATTCCAATTCATGGTAGGTCTGAACACAATCAATTTCAAGATCAGGATTGCTACGGCTCGACTCTTTGTTGAATGCATTGAGCATGGTATTCCATTCAACAATATGGGCAATCCCGCTGTCAAGCTCAGATCGATCCAATGCATTCTTCGTGGCAACGTAGCACTCCTTATGAACACGTAGAACATTGGCAACTCGATAAAATGTCCCATCACGGCCTTCTGTGAGAAAATTGGGCTTGGCAGATTTGCGGGCTACTGTACCATTGCCCCGTTGAACGGTAGAGGAGACACGAGTTGTAGCAGCAGCGTCAGAGATGCGCCGAGTTGTGGATACCGCGTTCTTGTAGGGAAGTGCCTTCATGTACTCTACGATGACACCCCCAAGCTGATCTTTTGATCGAGAGCGGCCGTACTTGATGTTTTTATCCTTTAAGTACTGGAAACGATACTGCAGCTCCACATCCTTCCACAAAACAGAGCCAATCTTGAGGACGTCTTTCCCGTCAGCAGTGAACTGGATGTTCTCGAGGGGGGTCTGTTTCATCATTTCCAGTTGGCAGATCTGCTGCGCCTGCTTTTCCTTCTGCTTCTCTTGTCGCCTCTTCTCTGCTGCAGCCTTTTTTGTCTCCTCGCTGACAGGTGCGTCTAGTTCCTCGGCGTCATCTGTAGAATTTAACTTAAGAGCGTTGGTTGTGGCGGTTGATTCAGCGTTGTCTCCCACATGAAGATCTCGGGATTCGGGATCAGAAATGCCATTGATGTTTGCGGCGGCAGAATTGTTGACATCAGCGTTGACAATGGCGGATGCATATACGGCAGTAGGCGCGTCACTGGCGGCAGTGGAGGGGGCAGTGGAGGCGGCAGTCGGGGTTTCTGATGGATTTTCGAGTGAGGGCATGGTGGTTGATGGAGTGACAATGAAGTGGCCGTGACGGCAATGGCCGGGCGTGATTGTTCAAAATAATCAAACAATTGCACACTCACACGTGTTCCGGCTAAGACACTTTTTTGTGTTAGGGTCATAGATAAGTGGCCAAAAATCGCACAATCGCACAATTGCACAAAATTGCTAAGACCGCCCCTTAGGCCATTAACCATCGAGCGTGCTAAACGCTGGGCTAACATCATTTTTTGAGCTCATTACCTATTTTTAAGCCCTCGCCGGTCGTGTCCACGTATGTGCTAGCCCACTTTTTTGAGATTTTTTTTTCGCCCGGAGCGCTAAATCCGATTTCCATGCGCAAAAAGAGGCATCTTTCGCCCGGAGCGCTAAAGCTGTCGCCCACTCATTTTTGGATCATTATCAGCCATACACTTCCCCATTTCTCTATTTTCTCTACGCAAACATCGACAACCATGGCATCGGATGATGATTCGTTCAACCCATCTTCAGGTAGCGATGAAGACTCTTCTGATGTCCGAGAGTCGCAGACCCTTGAAGAACTGAAGAAGAAGATGATGGCTAATGCCGCAAACTCCGCCAGTTCAAGGGAGTCATCTGGCAGTGATGACGCGAGCTCATCTGCGAGCAGTGCTGAGCAGCATCCGTTGCCCAACAAGAAAAAACAAGCACCCAAGACTCCCAAGAAGGTCGTTGCTCGCACGAACTCGTCGGATCTTGACAGCGAAAGTGAGGTCGTAGTGAAGAAGGCGTCAAAGAAGAAGCAGGTCCAAGATTTACGCGAGTCTTCAGAAGACGAGAGCTCATCATCGTCACGTGCCCCAAGGACTACTCGAAAGCGAAAACCCCACACAAAGAAGAGAGTCGCCAAGAAGAAGAAGAAGAATTCGAAGGCATCGACTACCACTACTGCCAACACTACGGGCAAAGGGAAGAAGGCAGGATCCACTACATTCACTCCCGACGAGCTTCTCTTGCTTTCCAAAGCCTACATGAAAGTCAGTTGTAATGCAAAACATGGAACTGACAAGAAGGCAGAGAAGTTTTGGGATGACATCGCTCTACATTACGTCGAGTTAGTAGACAAAGCAAACAGTATCAACGAGGAGAACGTAGACTTTGCGAACATTGACATGGTGAGGAACGCCGAGTCTCTACGAAACTGCTGGCAACGTCGACTCCAGCCCTCGGTTCAGAAGTTCTGTGGCATCCTGTCCACAAATCCACCTCAGTCTGGAGAGGTGAAGGATGATCAAATTCAAGATCGGTACTATTCTCGAATGAGGCAAATCTATGCCGAACAATCGCATACATTCAAGCGAGATGTCCCGAAGGACTTCTCAAAGTGCATGAAGGCCTACCTCTTTCTGAGTAACCACCCCAAGTTTGATATTGAGATTCCTCTCAATCCTTCGCAAAAGAGGCCATCAAAAAATCCAAATTCAATTCAGGCCGAATGTATCTTCGACAACGTCAACGAAGAAAGTACTCCTGATTTGAGCTTTGTGGTCCACCCCCAGAGCAAGACTCGTCCTGCCGGCCGAGACTCAACTAAAAGATCTGATGCAGTCAAATTCATCGTTGATGAGGTTTCGAAGAGAGCAACAGACAACCTCAAGTCGCCCGGTCAAGGATTGGATGTGATGGGTGTCCTTCAGAAAACACTCACCGAGAGTAACGAGCACATGAGGAGCATTGCTCTTCAGCAAGCCACCATGGCGAACCACCAGGTCATGATGTCAGCTCCGTTGGAGGTTCGGGAGAAATACTTTGCCGAAGTATATACAACAATCCAGATGGAGACAACGAACAGGAGGATGCAGGAGGAGGTCCGTCAGCTTGAGTTGATAGCGAGAAAGAAACAACTTGAAGAAGACATTCGGAAACCAAATACCAATGAGCACAACAATACTTCTGAGGGTAACGAAAGCACGGGAGGTACAATGGAATCGGATACGGAAGATAACTTTAAGAACCAATCACGTTGGGTACAACTTGCGATGCAGAGGAAAGATGTGCAGGCGTCAGATCTAATGAATTGTGCGAGAGGGACTGAGTTTGCCTGTCTTCACAACAGGGACAGTCATGATTTCATGAATGAATCCAAGTTCAAACGATTCATTTTGAAGAGGACTAATGACATAGATCCTCCCCGTTGGGATTTGTTGCATGAAACAGCAGCAGTTGTTATTGATCACATCGTGGAAGACGAGGACCAGGGCCCTAGCAAGGAATGGGGTCCCTATGGGTGGTATCGTCATCCTACGGAAGAACAAATCAAAGAAGCAAGGATTGGTAAAGCGGACCGTGACACTGCTTAATCTAAGTGTCAAGTTTATACAAATTATATGGATAACTATTACTTAATATTGATCAATGGATAAAACAATTCTTTCACATGCTTACAATCAACCTATATGTTATAAACTAGTGGATTATATTCATCACAGAACTGATCCGCAGTTTCTAACGCTTCGTCACCATGTTTCACGCGGTACAAGTGACGCATCATAGCCTTCTTAAGCTTCTGAGCCCCATCACGATCATACAACGAGGCCCATCTCTTCATAACTATTTGATGTTTGTGATCCCTGTCTAGAACGTCTTCTTGCGCTTCCGTAATCAACTCATCCATCTCCTCCGAATCATCCACAGGTAGTCCTCCAGGGGTCTGCGCCTCCGTTGCCGACAATGTGTTGTATAAGTATTCACTTTCCTCTTCGTCGTTTTCAACTCTTGCCTCCACCATCATGTTATGCATCAAAATGGATGCGAGGACCATGTAGTAGATGTCATCTTTGCGATGAAGGTGGATGGGATGCATCAAAGCTAGGAATTTTAACTTCAGCACACCGAATCCTCGCTCAACATCCTTTCGGTGCGCCTCTTGATCCTGAGCAAAGCTGTATGCAAGTTTTGTGTGGGGGTCAGACTCGGAAGAGAGAAAACGGGTCAGTGGTGGGTATATTCCATCGACAAGATAAATCAACTTGTCAAATACTTCACCGTCCACCAAGAATTCGAAGTCCAACTCGTCATGTGCGCCGTCGATCATTGATTCATAAAGAGATGACCTTTCCCATACGTTTATGTCATTCAGAGTGCCCGGAAACCCAAAGGCAGCATGCCAGAACCATAGATTGTTATCGACCACGGCTTCAAGACCAATGCTCGCAACCTTTTCGCGCCCCTGGAACTGCCCCTTCCAAGCAGTTGGACAATTCTTCCAATGGACCTTAGTTACATCCAGTGAACCCATCATCCCTGGGATCTTGTGGACTCGTTCATGCATGGCAACAATGTTTCTCGCGTCCGATTTTGTAGGCTTTCGCAGGTATTGATTTGCCAATGCACGGCAACACACGATCCCTTTTGTGAGGTTCGAAACACATCTTCGGGTCGTGGACTCGCCCATTTGGAAGTAATCCACGAACGCATTTCCCGATACACCGTAACAAAGCATCTTCATACCCATGAGGAACTTGACATAGGGACAGATTGTTGGCTTCCCTGCACGACAGACAGTTTGCCTCCAGAATGAATGTTTCTTGGCGAGGTGTGTAACTAGAGTTTCAACCATAGACCTCGTGATGCGGAAAGTGCGTTCGAATGATTTGTCGGGGAAACGGGGCACTGGACCCATCCAGTCATCGCGAACACACACACGTGCCCTCTCATGGTCATAGTTGATGCGCTGCCTCTTGGTTTTTTCTCCATTTTCTCTACTGCCGTTTGCCCTCTTCCCGTTTAAAGACGTGATGTTGTTCTCACGAATAAACTCGTCCACCATATCCCGCGCAACATCCCGAGGGACTTCGACGTCTTCAGGGAAGTTGGCAGCAGTGATTGCGAGCGCAGCAGATGCCAAGACACGGAGAAAGGTAGATAACACGATCCAGAGAAAGGGATCGACGTTCTTGTTTGACTTGGACATACTGTATTGTTGTTTTGACGAGGACGTGAGAGATTCGGAAGTGCTTAAATGGAATTGGGACCGATGCATTTGAGAACGCAAGTGTCAGAATCAGAGATGCGTTGAGAACACAACAGGGCTATGGCATTAAGAACCATCGCAGACAAAAATCGAAGCGGGCTATCAATACGGATAGCGCACTCGAAAAAGCACAGTCGAAGAAAAAGGAAGCCGCGGGCTTAAATTTTTTTTTTCTACAATTAAAATTTGGGCTAACGAAAAATTAGCCCATGCACCGTTAGCACACACGATGGTAAATGGCCTAATGGTACCCAATGGCCCGTTTTTTGGAAAATGACTCAATTATTATGATGACTGTAATAGTCTGGCTTATTGATGCCGTATTTTTCCTCTGTGTAATACTCTGAAGGTGAAGGTATAACCTAACATAAGTTCACAAAAGAATCAAATACTAGATCATACTGTCACATTAGACCTTTATCTAGCTTTACGCAGATTTTTTTGAATCCAAGAAGGTTTACATGACCAAGGACTCAATCTTGGTAGTTCAGAATTTATGCATTTCTCTATTACACATGCCTTCACTTGACATAAACATGGTGGGTGTTGACTTTTGTTGTAGCAACAATTCAACAATAGCGTTAATGCTTCATTTTTGTGTACCTTGAGGTGTACTATCTTGTTTACAAAACCATATGCGAGAGAGACCAGCTAATTGTCTTGCCCATGGTTCTCTGTTGTACCAGTAAGTGTGGATCCTCATATTGGATAGT
>JALLOY010000547.1:0-11031 GCA_036939835.1 Thalassiosira delicatula
GATATGTCACATCTATCTACATTAACCTTAGCTATACCTTTAGCTTGGTAGAGCAGGGAAGATGAAATAACCAATGATGGAGGTCAATAAACTCTTGTTCGGCTAGAGTAAGTGGTCTTGGATTGACGGGATCTATGAAATCCTTGCCCTTGAGCTGACACACCGCCTCCTTGAGCTCAGAGATTGTCGTGAATAGAGCAGCAATATTTAAACTCTCTCGTCAAGAGAAAATCCCTATAAACATCTTAGTGTCTTTTAAGAGTAAGAGGACTTCATAATAAAGCAATTCACCTTTTTTGACCTTGTGAACCAAGACCCAAACCACTGCATTATGACCCTCATATTTGTTAATGAGGTTCTCTTCAACTTCAACGCAAATCATGCCTTCAATTAGGATAGGGTACTCTAAATCTTTCAATTCAATTATCAAGCAGTATGTCAGATCAAAGTCTTTATTAGCAAAGAAGCAAGTTGAGTAAAAAGAGTCATCAATCTCCCTAGAGAAGACGATCACAAACCAAGAGGATTAGACACTCCCTTCATTAATGGGTAGCTCTAGGAGTTTTGAGGCTGAGATAATACACCACACATTTCCAGTAGAAGCGTGAAACTTCATTTTTTGTTGATACCTTTGTCCTCCTTGTCCTTCAGTTCAGATGGTGAGCTAGATTAGGGACACTCATAAATTAATGGGAGACTTGGGAAAGAAAATATTGTTATCAAGAAGTTGAGTATGTGAGTTGCCTGAGCTATCTTTCCAAGTCCATTTAACTGTGCCTACTTCTAATGGACAATTGACGTTCCCACCAAACATAGCTACAGTGCCACTCATGAGAAGATGGAAGGATACAAATATGATTTTGCTGTTGCATAAATGTGTGTTGCTGTAGTTGTTGCACATGAAAAGTTGTCATCTTAATTGAAGAAGAGCCTTTGCCCATTGGTCTTGTGTGTCTGCCTGCCAATGTTGAAGACAGATGTGAAATCCATTTGAGTGGTTAGGTTATAGACCCTACATTTGGTTTTTCACTTATTTTTCCTTCCTCTTTTGTCATTGACGGCAAGAATGACCGACACATCTATGTTTCTTCTTGAAAAATATTTTGGAAATAGCCTCTTGTTTCTTGAAGAAGCAAGCAAAAATCCCGTACCAAGCTACTAAACTACACTGTCACAAGATGGATACAATCATTATGAGGGCACCAAATTCAATCATGAACCAGAGAAAGGAAACAGTGACATTGAGCTTATTGAATGCTGATTTTGGTGCTCTGTCCAGATATACACAAGGGTGGCATAATTTGATTTGACTAATGTTAGCCTTATTGGAATCCGATAGTTTGAATCATTATTTGTACTCAGATGCACAATGAGACTTGCAGATTGCAGAATCGTTTTTGAAGAAAAAATTCAGTGCGTGATGAAAATTTGGTATGTGCACAAAGTTGTAATTTGCGTGCGCAAATGTGTTCCAATTTGAAGATTGACGTGCATTGAAATGAGCAACCAAACGTAATTACAATTTTTCTAAGAATAAGAAATGAAAAGTGAATAGATGAACAAAGAAATAATAAGCTGCAGGTTGTCCAAAAGGCCGGAAAGGAATTTTGAGACTTCCAACATATTTTGAAGTACAAGGACCGGCCAGCTAGTTTGTGGAAGTTTATGAACGTCCCATTGAAGATAGAATCATACGTTAAACTGTTTAGAGCAATTGCGAATGCAAATGCAAAATTGGACGATGACGTGTCGTTTGCGATGACAGCAATGAAAGCAAAAATGAGTGATGATTGCATTGAGGTTTTGAAGGAACTAATAACTGAGCACACACACAATGCAAAGGGGTGGCGGGAAATGAAATTGAAAAGCAATTACAATGGATTGGCAAAGGAACTTGATACTGAACTCAATGCAAAGGCGATGACAGAAATGAAAGCAAAAAGCGATTGCAATGGATTTGCAAAGGAACTTGATATCGAGCGTGAGGGCAATGTAAAGGCGATGACGAAAATGAAAGCAAACATTGATTGTAATGAATTTGCAAAAGAATTGGTGTTGAAGTTGGCGCATGATGTGAACATGTCTGCCATCACGGGCGGCGATAAAAATGTGACCAATGGTACTGCCATCGTGGGTGGCGATGAAAATGTAAATGTGACTGCCATTGTGGGCGGCAAAGAAAAGATAAACATGACTGCCATTATGAGCGGCAATGAAGATAATGTGCCTATCATTATGGGCAGTAATGATTATGACATGACTGCCATTATGGGTGGCATTGAAGATAAAGTGACTGCGATTGTGGGCGGCAAATGTGGTAACGTGACTACCGTTGCAGGTGGAAAAGAAGAAGAAATTGTGACTGCCACTATGGGTGGTGAAGTGAAAAATGAAAATGAAAGTGTTGACAAGCATTCAAGCAGGGAGAGCGTTGGAACTTGAGAGTTGGAATCAGTATTTGTACTTGGATGCACAAAAGGATTTATAGATTGCAGAACAGGTTTTGAAGAACAAATTCAGTGCGCGATGAGAATTTGATGTGTGCCCTAAGTGAGGATTCGCAAGCGCAAATGTGTTCTGATTTCAAGTTTTGAATTGGACGTGCATGAAACTGAGCAACCACTTTTAGTTATAATTTCTGAGAACAAGAAATGAAAAGTGAATAGATTGAGGATTGAAAGAACTAATAAACTGTAGGTTGTCCAAAAGGACAGAAAGGAATTTCAATGTTTCCAACAGGCCTTGGGAGCAATAAGTTGAAGTGTTTATTGGACTGAGAAAGCCTCAGCCTTTGTTTGAAAGAGCCAATCAACGATCAGCTTGGAGGCATTTTCAGCTTGACTTGTTGAGAACTTAGATGTGTAAGGAAGAGGCTTTACCATTGGAATCAGTAAAACTCCCTTGTATGAGTTTGTGTTGATATCTACTGTGTTAGATTGATTTGGGTGTGTTAAGATTTGTCCAGTGGATTATTTACTAGAGTCTGAGATGATGCTGTTCAAGAATTTGTATCACCAGTAGAAATATTGGATGACGAGTCAGATGACTTGTATACTGATACAAAAGATGGCACACACCATCATGAAGAGCAAAAAGAAAAACCCAGTGGAAGTCTCAAAGAGCCTTGACAAAATATGATATGAAGTCGAGATGGTGTGAATAGCCAAAATTTTGATAGTCTAGATAAGAAGCTTGGTGATAACTCTATTGATCCAAGAATGATACTCAATAATATTTGGGGGTGATTATAGAACTAGTACCATTTGAACTATTGTCAAGAGTAGAAATAATAACTATTTGACACCCAAGAGCGACCTTATTTCTCCTGGTGACCTAGTTTTTTTTTCTGTTCCTTAATGGTGTTTACAATTGTGGACATCATCATTATCAGAGATACACAGGTTTATGCAGCCTACTCTAGATACAATCCAAGATCTAGAGATCTCCAGGGGCCACTGGAATGGTCCTAGTAGGCTTGGGAGAATTTGACCTTACCAGTCCCTCCTTCTTAGCCATTTCCCATTCATAATGGTTGGGACTAACACGATTATGGCAATAAAGATCATCATATGATCTCTCTTCCTTGTGGTGAGAGCACCAGTTGTAGGTAAAGCTGTTCCTGGTAAAGGTTGGACCCTTGAAAATGTATGGAATTTCTTAAGCATAGTGAATCCTGGGACTGCCTCCCCATTGGCTGACCCAGTAGGGGGCTTGGGTGTGCCCTTTTTTCTTTTCTTGCTCCAAGGATTGGACCAAAGTAAGGATTTTGGCATCCCTTGGATTGACCTTGATCCACTCATCTTGGTGTTTGGTATCCACAAAACAATTTTTGGCAGAATTAATGAGATCCCAATAGATAATTTTTGCATGAAAGCCATAGCAAATTGACGTTTCCAAACTGAGTATTGAACTCGTTATTCTGACCAGATAGGATTGTATTGAGAAGGTGACAATCATAACTGTCTGGATTATAATTATCACAGCTAGAAGCAGGGGCCTTATAATGCTCTCTGACAGCCTTGAACATGTCTAGGACATTATTTAGAAAACTGTACAGGTTAGCCTGTTCAATTGTCTGGCAGAGGATCTCAATGTTTGCCAACGAGGTTGATTCAACCTCCTTGAAGAGAACGTTGAGCATGGTTGAACCATCAAAACTTTTGATTCAATCAGTATCAACAAAGAATTTAGAACTTAGACTTCTCAAGCATGAGATCAAACATTCTCCCAGAGAAAGTGTGCCTTTTCAAGTTGTTGGTGAAATGCTTGTCTTAAAAATGACCGTAACACATATCTACTACGTTAGATAGCAATACAATACAGCTCATTTTTTCAATTGTTACCAGTTGAATTAACTATAGCAATCAAATCACAAAACATTAGTCACTTTACCAAGCAAGAACACTGCTATATCCTACTCCAATCACTCATTTGTAAATCAAATCATCGTGGCTGACATAAAAGTGACTCTTTAGATTTACCTAAATGGTAGCTTCTATTTATCTTTTTCTACTGTCATTAATTTGAATAATGTAATAACTCATAATATTCACTGCACAATACTTTGGCAGAGTCAGCTCTTTCCGCTGAATTGATGCATCAAATTGGAAAAGCATACAATACATTAAAATGAACAAAATCAAAAATCACAACCAAAAAGTATTGTAGAGTAGGTGCCATCTACCTTATTATTACGGGCACATTTCACATGACCAGTGACAAAGATTGACGGTGCCTCTGAAGTACCAAAATTACTGCTAACCATAGTTTACTACATCTAGGTAATGGTATCTTAATGTCAGTAGTTGTTTGACTATTACTTATAATAGTCATTCATCACTTTCCAAAGTTTTACAATGCAGGGTAGATGTTGAAGATTAGACTTCAAAAGTGCACATTGCTAATAGTTACCACATTCACACATAGTAGTGAATACATACTATGATGATTTTTGGGTATAAAACGTAAATGTTTAATTACACTATGGTGTGATAATCACCCATTTGTGTTCAGGTTTGTATTAGTCGCATGACCGTGAACAATTACCCATGATTACTACCAGGAGTACATCTAGACTACCGGTAGTAGTTACACTTTACGTAGTAGTAATAGAACAACATTATAGTCGCTAATGCATGACAGTTTTAAATTTTGGCGCACGTGCACTTCGTGTTTTGGCCCGTCGCATGCTTGGTTGAACCAATTGCAAGAAAAATAGGGCCGTGAATCAGAGAAAAAGAGAGAGAGAAACATAGCGTGCTCAGCATCCCTGTACAGGACTGTTTCCCGCCTGCTACACCCTCCTAGGTACCTTTGCCTCCCACCTCCAGGAAGATACCACATTGCTACTCATTAAGCGATCAAGTTAGAAGCTTTCTACATATGGTTAAGGTACAGGCTTTGCTAAATATTTAGCAGTTAGGGATCTTCCTGAATCCTGAATCATCAATCTAAAAATACGCATGAATGACATCCAACCATGCACACCGCATGTCATTCATCCCTGGCCACTGCCCCAATCACTCCCTGTTCCTCATCCCTGCCCTATTGATTCATGTCCTAAATCAAACTCTGCCCCCCTCCCTCCACACACATTTAAATGGTACATTTACTACTATTTCGTCTTAGCTCCACGGTCATCGCGCAGATCATTCATCCGGATGGGCGGCTAGATCCTGCAAGTTGCGATGAATTGCGTGTACCATTGGGCCTAAAATAAATTTTCTCTCCCTTTTCCTTCAAATTTATTCACAGCTCACAGTTTCCTCCCTTGCTTCATTAAAAGTGATCCTGCCAGGGGTAGATCTACTGTGGGACCATAAAGTATAGTTAAGCGGGTTACAGGGAGGTTGGGGGGATAACCGAAAAGGTACAAAAATATTATTGCGTCACTGTGCATTTTTTTGGCCTCTCAAAATCAAATCTCCTTTCCTCACAGGACAGAATAATGAGAGGGCAGCAAGTAACAATCAGGCCACGAATATGTCCATGTGGGTTACTGTGGAGGTGGAAGTAACTAAAATCAACACCACAGTGTTATTGCTGCCATCATTTAACAAGCCTTACCAGATCCAACCTTCTTATATCTCAAAATGCAAGGCAGGAGAGGAGGCTTGGTAGAAATTGATAGGAATCGGGGTGCGGGGGGGGATTTGAGGTGACCCTTGTTACAAAAAGTATGTCTGAATTCTTAGTTTCTGTATGGCTTTAGTCTGCGAGGATGAACTCATCCATTGTTTCTCTCTCTTTCTCTTTGTTCAGCACCACACATGGTCACTACGGCAGCGGGCGTCAGTTGTAGATAGAAGGGGTACTATGTGTCCAGGCTACTGGGCAGGGCGGAAAAAATCAAAAGGTGAGTGTTTTGTTGTTCAATTTTTGTGTCATTTTTATGATGCCTCTAATCAATCCCTCCCCCGGCTACAGGTGCAAACCATGATCCCTGCAAAGGAAGTACCATTGGACGAAGATCTAAGCATTGGTATGGGCCATATGTGGTTTCAAGGTTGGGGAGGTGGGGAAGTTCCCAGTGACGGGAATGACTAGGTAAGTTCTATGGAGGAGGCTACACACACCATTGTTAGTTCCAATCTCACTTATGAACTCTCTGTCCATTTTATCACTTACAGATTGCGGGGGGTAATGACATGATCAGGCAGTTGATTGCAGCAGTTGCACAGGGAATTATCTTTGTCCGAAGAAGAGGGAGCAGAGGTTCAAATCTTGTGGGAGAGGTATGATATGTGAGTTCAACTGTTACTATTTTATTATGAATTACTTCTGTCATTGTCACACTAACGAGAAGCACTTTTGGAGACCTTCTCCCTTGACACGCCCTCCCATCCAGGACGGTCAGGATAAGCCTTGCAGCCTCTTGTGTTGCGTACTATCATCCTCCATCAATAGGGGGTTAGCAGGAGGAGAATGAAGGGATAACAGGGCAAGAGCGGGCTGAGGTTTGTGAGGACTAAGGGGGCAATATCTAGGAGGATATGAGTTCTGCCTTTATGTCTTTTGTCATGTCAGATACATCATCATAAGTACAATAGATAAAATTAACACCTATAATATATTTTTGATATCAAAGTAGAAACTTCTAAAATGTACTCGACCCTTACGTAGGTATATTATGCGCTTCACTGTTTTTTGTTTGCACACACTTATTCAGTAATCTACACGCTGACTACAAAAAAATGAAAACTATTAGTAGAGTGCACCTTTTATTTTGCAGTCCGCGACAGCTGTTTTACAGTATGCATTTTTTGTAGTCTACATCCTGTTTTTTGTAGTATACACACATACTACAGTAGTATGCAGATACAGAACAGCATCTATCGTCATAATAGTTAACACAAACTACAAAACTATTACTAAAAGTAAAATTTGTACTTCAGAGGCCAATATGGGAAATCTACAGGCAATGTACAGAACAACTTGCAACCAGTAAATTCGGTGTTAACCTCCAAGTGGAAATAGAAAGCACATTGACAAATTGTAACGGAGTAAAAAATTTGGCCAACAAGCTGAATCTACACTTGAGTTTAGCTACCTAGCAATGCAAAGCAATGCTCACCCTGATTTGATTTCTTGCATCAGGGGCGCTCACAACCGTTCTGCCAAACTGAACGGAGCCAGGGTTTCTTCCTCAGCTCATGTGGCGGGTGCGCTACTTTGGCAGAATACATTTTCAAGTTTTCCCCCGGAAAGAGTAATTCATCCAAAAAACCCAGGTTGGGTGGATGGGAATAAAAAAGCTACCGGCGGTGTCCTGCCACGGGCTGATTGAGCCCCTGGAAGTCCAACCGCCTGCAGCAGTCCCATACAGGCCAAAAGATTTGGAGGTTGTGAGTGCTGTAGCGCTCACAACTGACCATTCATTTAGTCTGACCTTCATTTGAATGCATCATCATTTATGATGGATTTGGGAGTCCACAAATTTAGGATCTTGTGTGCTCCCAAAACAGCAGTTGTTTGTTTTTGGTCTGGTGAATTTCGTTTCACCTTGGTTTTTGTCTCTCATCTTCCTCTTCAACCAATTATGCTGAAGCTTGCTGTGTCCATAGATCTGAAACACATAATGTAGTGCTAGATGATGCCGACATGTCGGTGAAGACACCACGTCACCTTCCTGTTGAGGATGGTGTGTACACCAAGGTCTATAATATAGAGCCTATTGAGATGACAGTGGCCTGTGGAATAGAGTCACTGTTCATACTTTTGGGAGAATCAGATACAGACAAGCGACAGGATCCTGTATCATGGAATAAGCTCTTGGAAATGATTATTCACTACCAAAATAAACTTCTTGGCACAATGATCAATTCTAGGAAGCGAGTATTATTACTACCAGAGTATATTGATAATCCGGCAAAACACCTCAAGAACCATTAGTTCAAGCCTGAACGGAAATCCTTCTCTGCAGAGTAAGCAGAGAAACTTGCAGGGAAATTGGGGCGCATAGCCAAGAACGCATCTTGGCAAAATACATGATGCCACATATCTATACCTTGCTTGCTGCAGCACTGAAAGCTGAAATATAATGTAACTGATTATTCTTGAAGAAAACAAACAAAATTTCAGAGAACAGACAAAAAAGCCAAAATGGCAACTGCAGATGACATAGGTGAAATGGAGGAATATTTTTCCAGATCAAATCAGTTACAAAAGTACACAAATGTTGTCGGGAATATTGGATACTGCCTAAATTGTGGAAAGAACTATCCATAATATTGGTGGCCCAGAAATCAGACAGGGTAGTGACATCATCCCCCATCACTCATCTAATACCAAAAATCCCAATTGCCAATTCAGACGGAGATCCTAGCCTTGACACAGAGGGATGCTGGTTGGTACCAACAAGATTCTGGTGGTAATACAAATGGCCAGACAAGATCACAAAACAAACTCTTCAGAAAGTAAAGAACGGGAAACAGGCAAACTCATTGACACCAACACACTAGAGTATGCAACCTCATTGACTATGCAGCCTGTACATATTTCTAGGTGATAGAGAAAAAATGTGAACATTGAGCACACCCTAAGCAAAATTGCATCTTTGAGTAGACAATAAGGCCACTCTACCATGGGAAATGAAATGATGTAAAAGGTCAATGATTGAGAGAAAGATTGGCCATCTGTAATGTACAATGATAATAACAATCCAGTCTCTTTTGATACTAAATATATCAATACAAAAAGAACATAATTGCAGACAGCGTATTTCAGTGCAAAAGACTAACCAATGCTCTTGCTGAATTGGAACGACTCAAACACGACTATGCATAGCTCAGAAGTTGTTTGTATTTTAACAAAAAAGGCTGCTACCTCCATCTCAAGAGAGCAAAACTGAGCCAGATAGATACATTGAGTGTCTGCTGGAGATATCAAAAGAAGGGATCAAATGGTAAATACAATCTATCACCAAGACTACAAGAATCCAGACTGGTGTGTAGTAGTAGCACTCTGGAACATTGTTCAACAAGCAATACGGCTAAATATACCAGAGCACAAACCAACTGCAAAGTATCGAGATAAAAAGAAAAAGGATTTTTTGTGACCAATAACCATGTCCCTTCATTACCCAGGAAAGCAGTAAGACAAGTATTGTACATCAAAGACAAAAGATCATTGCTGAAGTGGTTGAGCTACTCACTCAGAATCACAGCAGTAAACAAATTCCACAGGCTCAACTATAGTGAAGCTTTTTATAATGAAGAGGCTCAGATGGGAATCCGACGCCTTCTTAGTTTACTTGTACAACATAATCCAGATTGCAAGAAAAAAAATTGGTCTTTCAAAGACAACTATCAAAGTTACAGAGAAAGAAAAGAAGGAGATCATATCCAATATTTTCAGACAAGGGAATAAAGATGACATCCTATGGGATATAAATAATCTAACCTGATGAAGATGAGAGAACTCCCAACTACGATCCTATTACTTTATTTTATTTTCCATGTTCTTGAGCATGGTGTATGAGACTCATAATAGCGTTGATGTATGAAGCAATATCATAAACCAAAGATCCAATCTTGCACATCTTGGTGACATCGTTTCCAATGGTCTCACATGTCCCATGGATAGGTAGTCGTGCCAAGCTTTGGGGCTTGGTTGAAGCGTATATTTTCACGTAACCAGTCTAGTGGGGACATTGTTGCATCTTGTATAATATTATTCTATATCATTCCTACACTATATTATCATACTCTCCTAGCCTACCAGCTCTCTACCAATAAACAGTATATGCTCATGGTTAAGATCAAGGCGTGATGTTTTTTGCATGATATAGAGTAGCAAAGGAAAAAAAATGGTGGACTAGATCAAGATCCTATGAGTGATCTACCACATTTTCTCTAGCTCTTGATCCATCACAGACTCGCTCCACCACACAGGGCGCTACAATGACTGACTAATTAGGGCTCAACTAGGGTTTCACTAAGTTTTATGTCTCGTGAGAATTATTTCTTGATCCAAGACTCATGAATTATCATCATTGATTCTTTTGACTCTCTTTATGAAAGAGAGATCTATCTTCTTTTTTCCACCCACCACTCCCCACTCCTTCACTACTTGTGCCAAACTTTGAGGCTTAGTTAAAGTGTAGTTCCACTTAACCAGCCTGAGAGGGACAGTGTTGCTTCTTGGGTATTATTATTTATATCATTCCTATACTACCATATATTATCATACTAGCCTAGACTATCAGCGCTCTCTCACAGATACCAACGCACTAACGCACAGCACACACTCATGCTAGTGCTAAAATATATTGAGTCTGGTCTCAATTTCAAGCAAGCAAGGAAGAAACATAGGAATCAATAAGACATACGCAGAGAAATACTACTCACTACCAATTCTGAGTAAGAATGAACAATTAGTGCGTCGCCCATTTGTTAACACTTACTCTGCAATACTTGCTTTATTGATAGGTTGTCATCCCAGGTCACCCGCACATAGTGGGAACTATGTCACGAGTTTTTTTTATACGTAGATAGCTAGGAGTTTTGCTTCATGATCTCGAACACGTGACTT
>JALLOY010000548.1:0-10045 GCA_036939835.1 Thalassiosira delicatula
AACATAGCGACGTAACTCTAAGAGTCACTTTTTTGTCAATACGATGATATGACATTGGCACTCTAAGCAAGAACACGGCGGCCATGAATAGCTCACACCTTGGTCATTGTAGACCGACTTTGAAACGCCTGATGTGACAATGAACCTCTTGCACATTGGACATCAGTACCAGTACATTTAAGGACACAGTGCTTACAAATAGGCAACACCTTGTTGATCATTGCACATCAACTTACGGTTGGTGTTGCTTGTGCACCAGTTGACCCATCAACATTGAGGGCAATAGTTCATATCATATCATCGTTTGTTGACAAAAAAGTGCTGCCTCCGCTGAACAAGAGATTACAATTTTTGCAGTTGCCTACTGCATTGCGCTGAATATTTAAGAGATGAAGTCTTTGTAGAGGAAACATTAACCATCTACAAAGGCAAGACGGGGATTCATCTACAATAGACCCATCCTGGAAAATTGTGACTAATCTCAAGAGAGTAGGGCTCCTCAGAGGACTCCCATTTAGCGAGTCTCAGGATCGCCGACTTCTCTTTACTGACGAGAGATATCCACGTGGTCTACGGCAGATTACTACCCGAGTCTTCCGTGGCATACAAATCTTTCTGACACTTGTCTCATGCACGATGATCCCTTTTAGACCATCTGCATATATCACTAGATATATCATAATCTTGAGCCTTGAGTTGAGCCATAGTGATTTCCGTCTCCTACTTCATAGTAGTCCTCTTTAGCTTTAGTGGTACTCCATTGCCATTGGCGTATCGGACTCTCCGTAACGACCTCCGTCAAGCTCTACCTACCTCTCTCTCTCCTCTTTCTAATCACTGCCAGAATGCCCCCGCTCAAAATCTCTGCTCCGATCGCTTCACCGTTTTGGACAGATTTTCTTCATCAGTTAAGTACTTGCTGTATTTCCCTGGTATTTCCGGCCCCTTTTCTAGTTTGGAAATTGTCACGTGATCATGTTGTGATTACCTGTATGTGACCGAAAGCAGGACACCTAACCTAAAATAGATAAAGCGCTACTGATTTAGTCCCAGCTAATGTCCGCCGAAAACCGAACGGAAATAGGAGTAACAATCACAAAAACACAACAGCCGGCCATGGCATGCTATGCACCATGACATGACCTCGATGATCATCATAATACGATGGCAGAAGGCTTAAGCAACAACTCCCACTTCACAACAACGATGCCGTCGCCGTAAGAAGCCAGGATCAGCTGCATGGAAGATACATCGTAGATTAATACTAAATCGAGCCTCTACTTCCCCTTTATTTCGGATTGTTCTCGTCGTCACCGCCCAAGGTTCTCCAAAAAATATTCATGTTTAGCACGGCAGCAATGCCACGGCTTTGGAGCAACGGAGCAAAGCATGCCCCCCAAGATCAACCTTTGCCTCCGACTAGGAGCACTTTCAAATCTGCACTGGAACATATCTCCGTCACGGACGCCTTCTTACGCGGGATCAACGTATTTAAGGTCACGCCGAAGGGAAAGTTGGAACCCGCCACCTTGGCGATATCCAAGGACAAATTCATCATTTCCGTCTTGCCTCGAACCTTGAAACTGGAACGAACCAATAGCAGTGCTGGGAGCAGTTTGAAGCGTCCTGGAATTCTAAGTAGGGTGAGAAGTAATGGGGCGAGCATTGGGAGCGTCGGAAGTAATAGCGTCGGCGGGAACTCAGTCGATGGTATGGAATCAATATTCTCTTCATCCAACCCTCAGGCGGTTGTTGATATTGGTTCCATTGATCGTATTCAAAGTGGTCAGAACACTTTGCTGTTTGAAAAAGCTCGGTAGGTTCACATTTCAACCAAGGGCATGTTTTCATGATATATCTGTCTCATCCCACTTTTCATTTCATTGTTTAATTCAGACAACGGGAGAAGAAGCAAACCATGTCTTCTGCACGTAATATGAATGGTATTCCGTTACTCGATGATAAGCGATCGTTCTCTCTAATTTTTAGAGGCGCAAAAACTCTCGACTTAATGGTAGACAGAGGCGGAGACAGGGAACAGATCCTATACACACTCAATAGTATTGTCACCGAATATGGGAGAGCAAAAGTTAAAGTAGGGAACGAGGTCCTCTTGCTAAGGTACATCTGGAATGATGTGGACCGAGTAAGATCAATGGATTGCCATAGCCAGAATGTAGTGCCAGATATCTCACATTTTTGGCTCTTTGCACCTTCCAGGATGATTCCAATACCATCAACGAGAAAGAGATGGGGGAGCTATTGAATAGGATCAATTTCCAAACAAAAAATCACAGTGAAGTATACAAGAAATTCGCTAAAACATTGGGGCTGTCGAAAGAACGAAAGAAAGCTGGCCTCACATTTGACCAATGTGTCACCTTACTTCACAAAACTAAGAGAGACACCTGGCATGCGAAGCCAGTGACTCAGCTGTTTTTTGACATGTTTGGTCAATTTATGAGCAACAATAAAGTCAGGAAAAAGGTGTCTGCCGACTCGTTCCTGAATCGATTTCTTTGGACTGTACAGGGAGAAGAAAATAGGACGATGGAAGACGTGATGTACATTTTTGCTGGATTGCATGAATTAGAGCTAGCTGATGTTGCCAACTATATCACACAACCAAATTACATCAGCCTTGAACAATTCGAAGCATATCTGGTACGACAATTCGAATATTTTGTTGGGCGACCTTTCATATTGTAATTCTCATCAACTTTCAATGTGCTGCACCAATATTTATCTCAGCTGAGCCGGGGCAACGATATTTTCAACCCTGAGCGAGAAAAATTCTGCAAAAGTGACATGACCAAGCCATTATCTGAATACTGGATAAACTCCTCTCACAACACATATTTGACAGGTCACCAACTGACCGGACTCTCTAGTGTTGAGATGTATTCCAAGGCTCTGTACAGAGGTTGCCGATGCATTGAACTCGATATTTGGGATGGAGGCAAGGACGAGTTGAATGGCAGTCCTATTCCAATTGTATACCATGGACATACCATGGTTTCGAAAATATTATTTGAGGACATCATCAAAGGTATAGTTTATTCCAACGCCAATTAGCTTCAATTCATCCTGCCTCGCCCCCTCTCACCCTTATCGATCTAAAACCTCTTTCATTAGCCCTTCAAGTATTTTTGATGCTCCATCCGAAATCTTACCCTTTGATTCTCTCACTGGAGAATCATTGCAGCGTTCCCTACCAACAGGTTATGGCTGCGCAACTGAAGAATATCTTGGGTAATCAATTGTATGTGCCTGAGGAATCGTCACTTACGAGACCTCTTCCCTCACCTCAGCAGTGAGTCATGTGATGGTTCATTTTACATTTTTACCCTGTTATCCCCATCAATTCACTCATGTTTTATAAACATTTAAGGCTACGTGGCAAGGTCGTACTCAAAGGTAGGAGGCCAGCTGGAGCAACCGATGACTATGATACTGACAGTGACGCTGCTGATGACGATATGACAGATGTTCAATCAGTTTGGACGGAGAAACCATCTGTGCCAGTGAGTACAATATGAAATAGAGTAATTTATTTTTTTTGATCTGCTGATTCATCACCCGAAACCTTTGTCGCCTGGAATTCTCATTAGGGGAAAGCACCGAAACTGGTGAAAGTAGCTCAAGAACTGGCAAAATTGACATTGTTCCATGGAACGAAATTCAAAACCTGGGATGACAGTGCTGAGGCCCTACCGCATCACATGCACTCTTTCAGTGAATCAAGAGTAACGTCGTTGTGTAAACGCGGCCAATCTCATAACTGGATACTATACAATCAAAACCACATGTCGCGTACATTTCCATCAGGCGCACGGATAGACTCAAGCAACTATAGTCCAATACTAGCATGGTCAGTCGGCTGCCAAATGGCAGCACTGAATATTCAAACACCTGACGAAGCTGTCCGGGTCAACGATGGGCGTTTTAGGGAGAATGGGGGAGTGGGATATGTGTTGAAACCTTCAATTTTAATGATGAAGGAGGACGCAGAGCCTCGATCAACACATCTTGAGGTAAAAATTCTTAGTGGGTCATGTCTACCAAAACCTGGTGGTGTTTCCATAGGAGAGTGCATCGATCCGTACGTCAAAATCTCCCTCTTTGACTGTCACGAAGGGAAAGAAGTGGAATCCAGTCAAACCACCAACATGGTTTTCAAAAATGGATTTTCTCCCATATGGAATTTTGAGGATTCTTTCAATTTTGAAGTAAAGAACTCAAGTGTGGCAGTAATGCAGTGGACAATTTGGGATAAAAACTCTCTTCCGAGAGATGATGAATTTATCGCAAGCGCAAGTGTTCCAATATCTTGTATGAGGCAGGGAATTCGGAGTGTGCAACTTTTCGATCAGAATATGTCAAGGAGTGGCGCTTTTGACTTTGCGTCTCTTCTAGTCTTGGTCAAATTTGAACAAAGCCAGGTAGAGATATGAATACTGTAACACCAGCACTCTGGTTCTGAGATAGGATAAAAACTAGGAAAGATATCTGAATAATAACGATTTCAAATCGAAAATTGACTTCCTTCTCCTAACTTCATCCGCATATGGTAGTAGGTCCGGAGTAGTGGAGACATCTATGGCAAGAAAGGGGTTCTTCGAAGACTCAGAGTAATAATCTTTCCTTTTCTTTAATTATGTGCTCATGCCATAATAAGACGATAGACTTTGGTCTGGAGGGAGCTCGGAAGGAGACACTGGCTGAGACAAGACCACCATCATAGCATTCTTGTTGTAGTGATGATTGATGGTTGGGCCCGTTTAGATTGTCGAAGATGGTTTTTGCTCAGACAGGGCGGTGCGAGAGAGCATCAATATGGCAAACGATAGGCTGTGATAGACTCTCTTGACCTATGCAGAGTCTGCAGATCCGTGGAGATGGGCTTTATGACCCAATGAAACGTGAGCCAGTGAGTTCACGGTCTGGTAATTAACAATGCTTCAGTTCCTTGGCACATCATTTGACTATGTTGGGTTGAATGTAGCCTTGAAGCCAAGAATTGATTGCAATAAGCCAGTGTGTTGGAGATCCACTGGTATCTACATACAAAGAGGAGAGGTGGAATAAACCTTTGACAGGACAGAAAGTCATTTGTCTCATTATTTTCAAAGATAGCGCCGATGAGAGACCTATGTGATGAGAGACCACATCAATTGCGGCACACTTTTCTAGGTCCAGCTTATTCCTTGCTTCTGCCAGAGGAGAAGATACTAGCCTGACGGATGAAGGGTCAAAGATGCCACTTTCTGATAGCACTGCTAGGGACAGGGGATCCACACACTTGGCACGCTTCTTAGTCTTAGTGTCTTCAAGTAAATCAATATACAAGACACCCAACTCTTTGAGGTGACAGTTCTGCATTGTTATTTGCAGAGTCACCATATCAAGTATGTGCTTTGGGGTGGTCTAAAAAGTCTTGGGAAACGAAATCAAATAGAGGACATTGGTGTCTTTCAACTCCCACACCAATAGCCAATATGTCTTCAACCACATTAACAGCTTTTCTACTAAATGCGACCTCCTCCGATTGGCTAAATATATGCTTTTCAACGTACATATTTTGGTTTAAAAATCTGTACGAAGAAATGAATACCTATGTATGTAGATAGTCACATGTCAAATGAAAATACAATTTTCTACCGTTCTGGCAGAGCGGTCCTTTCAGCTCAGTACCAGACAACGAACAAGACCGCCTAGAGGGCAATATACTGCACACAGCACCTCTTGGCCGCTCAACATCATGGCGATCCGCCAACCAATACATCGCCGTCAACACCAGCAACGCCGGAAGGAAGGATTCTCGTTGTCAGAAGTCACAGAGACGGCAGATCCCAATGTGCTTGGTGCCATTGATGACCTTGACGGAAGGATCTACTCTGCGGGGCAGTCCAATGAAGGGGGGAAGTCTCAGGACGGCAATGGCGTTGTGGTGCTGTATCATTATCATTGTCCCGTTGTGTTGCGTCGTTCTTGCCCTTGCCCGTGACTGGAACGTTCCGCAAGACTCAAAAAATAGCAATTAGGTAAAGTTAGTATATAAACTTAATTGTTTTTCACAAAAATATTGTTGGCGACTGGTTAGGTACCTACGTTGAGCTGGCTTTGTGTCCACTGGACTAGAGAATATGGTCAAGGTTTGTCAAAAAAGTACGTTAGCGTTTCAACTAGTCAAAGCTAGACAAAACGTGTAAATTGAACAATGAAATTGATGGTATCGGTCGGGAGTCAAGCCCGTGGTGCGGGAAGCATGTGTACAGTGTTATGTCACTGTACCATTCAGATTCGTGAAGAGCAGAGGTTTCGTTTGATACATGATAGTGCATACATTCTCTGACGCCAGCACTATCACTACCTACCTACAAAGTAGACAGGTCAAAGTGGGCGCCTCCTAGCACCCATATCAGGAAAGCTGTTAATGAACCCACAGTTATTTTATGACTAAAAAGGACAATAATCCGTAGAAAAATACCTAATCCGTATTTTATCTTGGACAGATTGAGTAGTTTAGTTAAGGTGTTCACAATGAATGAGCTAACTAGTGATGGCTATGGTCTGTGAGCACGTGTTTGTGTCTCACACAGTCTGCGCACTGGCCAACAATGTCTGACCGTCCAACACTGTTGACTTGTCTATGTCCGTGGTATATCCATGGACATTGTGACATAGTTCCCAGGAAGTAACAGGCGGGGACACATTGCAGACCCTTTTGATTTTGACCTCTTCTCAACCTCAATATTGTCCGTATCATATGCATGCTCGTTGGCCCAAATCTTAAGCCTGAACGGTTGGAATTGGCGGCCACTTCATCTTCTCTGGTCAACGGCCAGGAGTAGGAGGATTGCCGTTGATGTCCCCGTATCCTTCCACCCCCTCTTGTGCTCTCAAACGCCGAGAACGCGGCGAGTATATATCCCACAGTCCCTACAGTGGAGCATCACCACATGCGAGCTTAAAGTGGCACCAGAGGTTCAAGTTTGGATCCGGCTGCCTTTGCAAAATGTCAAAACTGGCTGCCTTGGCGTCGGAGACAGAGAGCGGATTTTTCGCGGATATGGGCGAAGGAGAAGGGATGGTGCCCGGCACCTCCACTAAGTCGGCACCCCACTGAATGGGTGTGAAGTGCCTCTACCTCAACGGAGGCAGCTCTAACACGAGGTGCATTCTGGTGGATCCCATTTACTTTTGTTTTTGCCAAAAAAAAGCAACCCTATCTCAAAGGAAGTGCGTGGGGGTCATTCAAACAATACACTGCTGCGCTAAGAAGTGTCTAGTTTAGAGAGATAAAAAAGTGTCAATGATGATATCAGGAGAGATCGAAAAGTGTCAGAATGATGGTGTGCCGCTAAATATGTAGCGATACATATACGTGTTTTTCACGTACGGGGCATAGGTAAGGTACGGGATTCGTTTCATTTCCGGTCATCGGCGGCGGCGATCGGCGTCGCGCCCTCATAAAATAATTTGGCAAACCACATCTCGCAGATCTCAATCTCAAGACATCCTCCGCGAAAGTCAAATCAACGACGACGAATATACTCGTCTCGAATATCGAATAATACACAGAACGCAACCATGACCTCCAAGTCCACCCCCAAAGTAAGCAGAGGACTACGCGTCCTCCCGAGCAGACGGCGGTCGTCCGACGATAACGTCGAAGCCGAACGCGACGCTCTCCTGAACGAAATTGCCAAAATCGAAGAATGGTGGAGGGACGATCGATGGAAGGGCACCGAGAGGACGTTCTCCGGTGAGTTTATATCGAGAGCACTGCGAAACGACGTGCATGCATGCACTGTTCGCCCGTATCGTTCGTCTTTCTCATTGTTCATCAAAAAACGCCATCCACACTCACTCCACATATTATCGTCTACCATACGCAGCCGCCGACGTGGCCTCCCTCCGTCCATCGCCGTCGGCCCGCGCCGGGGCCGACCGCGCCATGTCGCCCAAGTGCTCGTACTCGGACGCGTCTTCCCGCAAGCTGTGGTCTCTGCTGACCGAGCTCCATTCCGTCGGGGGGTATTCGCACACATTCGGGGCGTTGGATCCCGTCCAGGTCGTGCAGATGGCTCCTCGTGAGTGTATCGTACTTATTTCGTTTCCTTGCGTATTTTATTTCGCCTCCCTCGCGCGTTGTTGCTCTCTCGCGTGTGTGTTTTATCGTTGGATCGTTTGCGGGGGGCTCACGTTTTTTTTTCGGCTTTCTCCACGTGTTGTGTGTGTACGATGTGTATACATTGGTCTTTTCGCGTTCGCAGATTTGAGCAGCATCTACGTGAGCGGATGGCAGTGCTCCAGCACGGCGAGCAGCACCAACGAACCGGGGCCAGATTTTGCCGATTATCCCATGGATACGGTTCCGAAGAAATGTGAGTATTTAGTTTCGCAAGCATCTGTCCATACCTCTTATTTCAGTCATGACCAGTTTTATTCGAGTTTGATCCCCACGATACGAATCATAACCCGGCGAAACGCTCTCTCTCTCTTCCTTCCGCGCACTTCTCTCATTCTCTTTCGAAACATCGCGGCACGCGACGACGATTGCGCGACGAACGACAGGCGATCAGCTCGTGCGCGCCCAACTCCATCACGACCGACGCCAGAACGAGGAACGCGCCTCCGCCATCCTCTCCGGTAGAACGCCCGCCCCCCGGGTGGATCACCTCACCCCCGTCGTGTGCGACGGCGACACCGGACACGGAGGACTCTCCGCCGTCATGAAGCTGATCAAGCTCTTCGTCGAGGCCGGGGCCGCCGGCGTACACCTCGAGGACCAGAAGCCGGGGACGAAGAAGTGCGGTCACATGGGAGGGAAGGTATTGGTTTCCACGAGGGAACACGTCGATCGACTCGTGGCCGCGAGGCTCGCGGCCGACGTGCTGGGGGTCTCATTGGTCGTGGTGGCGAGGACGGACGCCGAGGCGGCGACGCTGTTGGATTCGAACGTCGACGGGAGGGATCACCCGTTCATACTGGGAAAGGTTTCGACGGAGGAGGGGGCGCGGGAGATGACGTTCGGGGAGGCGGTGGAGGAGAAGGTACGCTCCCTGCCCGTCGGCGACGGGAGGAAGCGGGAGATGTTGGAGGCGTGGAGGACGTCCGATCCGAATTCGCTGAGCAACGCCGCGGCCCGTCGCGTCGCCGATTCCATCTTCGGGACGAAGGATTCTGTTTACTTCGACTGGGAGGCGTGTCGCGTCCGGGAGGGGTACTATCGCATCAAGCCCGGGATCGATTACTGCATCAGGCGCGCTCGCGCCTACGCGCCTCACGCGGATCTGATCTGGATGGAGACGGTAAGATCTCGCGGCCGCGTGCCGGTCNGCAACTCTTCCCCCGCCAGATGCTCGCCTACAATCTGAGTCCCAGCTTCAACTGGGACGCCTCCGGGATGACCGACGTCGAACTGGCGCGGTTCAACGACGACCTTGGGAAGCTCGGGTACGCGTGGCAGTTCATCACCCTCGCCGGGTTCCACTCCAACGGCCTCGCCGTCACGAGGATCGCCCGGTCGTTCGGCGACGAGGGCATGCTCGCGTACGTCAGGGACGTGCAGCGGATGGAGAAGGAGGAGGAGGTGGAACTGCTGAAGCATCAGAAGTGGAGCGGGGCCGAGCTGGTGGATCGGATGGTGAACGTGGCGAGTGGAGGGAAGTCGTCGACGGCGGCGATGGGGGCCGGCGTGACGGAGGATCAGTTTTCAAAGCATTGACGTTGTTTTACGGTATCGAACTTAAACGAAAAACCGAAGCGTTAGACCGCGATGCATGAGTATTCATTGCAGCTTTGGTTCAGTTTGATTACAAACTGCCTGTCACAAACGGCACTAACCATGCGAGCGAACTGTGTAGATCACGAGCAATACGTTTTCTCACACATCGATGACAAATAATAACCAGTATATCACCAAAATGCTAGAACAATGGAAGAAGCTGCAGCATCGTGCTTCACAAAATTTTAGACTGTAGAGTTAGGGATGTGCACCCAAGATTTTTTATTGAGCCACGCATGTTCGCCCTCCGTC
>JALLOY010000549.1:0-11065 GCA_036939835.1 Thalassiosira delicatula
ACTAAAATAATTGGCTACCTAGAGAGGGTGGCTTATCAGTGCACCCCCTATAACCAAGAGAAAAAGGATGAAGTGTTCTGGGAGGAATAAGCTAAGGACAGGTGAATTTGATTCTTATGATCATGCAAACAGAGCATCAGTCAACAAGTGGTTTCAATTCCGGTTCTTGCCACACCATAAGTTTTTGCGCCCGTCATAGTCTATAGTCCCGAAAAGAGCTTTTCTGTCTCATCATTCTGAAATTAAGTGTGTCTACGGGAGTGCGTGAAAAGATGTATTGGGACAATCAAAATGTTGGGTTGATAAGCTGCTGTTTCACAAATTGAATGAGTAATATGAACATCCAAATCAAGAAACAATGCAACGGTGAGTATTGGCGTTTGTTTCTTATACTATATCTGATATGGCATTATGTATGTAACTTATCTATAATTTTCTCAGTGGAAGTAATGAACGGGATAGTGAGAGAAGGACAAAAAATCTTTATCAATTTACCAGGTACAAAGCACTTCATGATGGATGAAAACAAAGAAGACCTAATGAGGATTCTAGACTTCCTTACAAGGAATGTAGTCCATCTATATGGAAAGAACCACCTAAAAAGGAAATATGAGGAGCACCCTGGGAACAACCTTCTCAACTTATGAACTTGGGAAGATGCTGCATATGTTCTTGCAGTCAAGAGAAAATGATGGATATGCAGAAGCAAGAGATGGACCTGAAAAGATATGGGATTCCCTAGGACGAATTGGACAAGCACAAGACCAAGAATAAGTAGGGATGTCTGACAAGGACAAGGTAAAATACGGCAAATTGACTCCCAAGTTCACAAAGAAGAAGGGCACTAAGTGTTCATTTTTCAATTCTTGGTGGAATTTGGAGGATAAGATCTTTTATGAACATTGTCTAAAAAACTTACTGATTTTGCATCAGGGTTAGACATTTATGATAAATTGGAGATAAGATGGGATGAATATGTACAAGAGAGCAACTTTGGTGTACACTGGAGAGAAAAGAGGGTCAGTGGAGAGGATAATGAGGAGCAGTGGGATGAGGTTGATGTTGTTAATTTTGAACTTCTAGGCAGCAGGAGTCTTGAAAGAGGAAGATGTGTAAAGGACAACAAGAGAGGAGATGGTTATGGCAGGCTGAGCTATTGTCAGGTGGAGCAATCAGTAAGGGAAGAAATGAGTAGATTGTCAAATGACTTGAGTAAATCAGAAGAGGATGACCTACCAACCTCAAGTGGAAAGAGAATATACAAGCCACATAGTAAAAGGAAAAATGAGAATCTCAAAGATCTCTTACATGGCGAATCAACAAGCGAGGAAGGATTTTACTAAATACAAAATCATAGGGGTTAGGGTTTTGGTGAGCAATGGGGAACAAATGATTCAGGGTTTCTCTGATAGATGTCAGATATAGATCTAAATTTTAAGATCAAAGTGTTTATATGAACGGAATCCTCTAGATATGACTGTGTTATAATCTAAAAATGTATATGTTTCAAAACCATACAAATGCCAAGCAACCATTTATGATTGCTCAGTTAACATATTCATGGTAAATCTATTCACGAGAATGGTGGATACCAGTCAATTATTACTGCTAAGCAGTCATATAATAAAGACAGACTAATAATTGTCAATCTATTTTGTAAACATAAATAACTTACAGCAGTCACAGAAATTTTGGCACCAGTAATAGCCATTTTGATAGTAATAATGAAATTTTCAAGCAGTCATATCTGATTAATTATCAGCTGTAGGGTGTAATCATTATTGGAGCTCAAAAATGACTGCTCAGCAGTCATTGACGGCACCATCACTGCATAAGTACCTTGCCACCCAAAACGAGGTGTGCCAAATGGAGGAGTTCCCACCCAAGCTCCTGGAGGAAGCAAATCTTGCACCTACATGAGCTTGGCGGTCGGTGACTGGACAATACATGTCCTTTCCCTGACTGTGTTTGACACAACACTACTGTGTCGAGACTTTGATGGTGTTTTGCCTTTTGCTACCCCCTCAACATTGTCAGCATCCTAGAAGAGGGACCCCAGTGTAGACTAGTTTGGGTTCTCTGTGGCATTAATTTCTATATATCTGTAGAATTCTAATTACGATAGATTTATTTTATTGATTGTACCTAGTAATTAGTTAGCGGTACGATCACCCGATTAAGTCCGATCTAAAGGCCTAATTTCCCCCCTCAATAGCGTCAATAGATTCCACTTCTTTCTTTGATTCTTGAAGCGATCAATTGTCATGTTCTTTGAGATTGGGCTGCTCTGGTTTGCTTTAGGGGGGTTGGGTATCATGGGGTTTTCAAAAGAGTGTGAACTCTGTAGTACGTCTCTTCAATTATACATAGAATCCTGATAGAATTAAACAAGTGCGGTATTTGAGCCGCAAGTATTCACTTAAATATAAAACCCCAAGATCGAGTGTTTGGGATCTAATTTGCACATATCAAGTACGTGCAGCAGTCTGATAATGTGGGCCTGTGTTATCAGTGGGCACAGATTTTTGTTGCCTCATTATTTGAGGCGACCAATACTACACACTCTGCACTCTCCTGGAAGATCCAGAATGAAAATAATTTTGTGATGCATATAGTATTTATACTTGATATTTATAGTTATTCATTGCAAAATATTAGTTGTTCAGGATCTTGCTGATACTTTTATAACATATTGCACATTACTATCATAGGTAGAAAAATTGTCACACAGTGGTTGCACGCGCCTCACACTCTAAACATAGTGTGTGTCCTCACAGGATCAGCTCGCTCGCATGTCATGGAGAAGTGTTTGTTTGCACTTGTTTTTTCATGATTTTTGTATGAGTCAATGCCAAACAGAATCCAAACCAGTCCGTAATGGGACATAGACATGAGGGGCAATAGATGCATGTATTGTGAGTGGCATGTCAGCACTCGGCATTGGCAGCATCTGTTCTTTCACTTTGGTGACAGTTTACAGTGGACGGATATTTGATTGAATCAGAGGAGAGCCACAAATACCTCAGACTCGTCCTGACAATGGACACCAACAATTCAATTGCAGTTTATTCCCAGCTGTGGAAAGCAAGACGGATCCGGGTCAGGATATTGACCGTATTGAGAACCCAGAACGCCCGGCCAAAGGTTTGTGGCCTGTTCTACAACGCGGTTGTTCAGGGGTTCTGCTCTTTGAGTACAAGAGTTGGTCCCTGTCCTCCCCCACAAATGAAATCCTGAAGGGGTTTCAGCTATAGATGGCGTATAGAATGTCTGGAAAGAACGTACAAGAGCGGGGGGCAGTTGGTACATGGCGCTATCTGGCAATGTCAGACGTGTTGGAAGAGGTTGGTCTGAGATTGGTGAACTTGTACATTTGTGTGCGCTGGCATATGATTGCTATTTGGGTGGCGGAGCAATCCTCCTGAGGAAATGCGAAGGCGGTATGATACAGAACATGGTGGCATTGCTCAGCTATCCACTAGCACTGGGGATGAGTCAATGGAGCACAACTAGGAGGAAATTTTCCACCCCTCAGATGACGGCAAAGAGGGCACATGTTGAGTTGTGGCGGGGGTGGGGAACACCGAAAGGTTGATAGTGGGCATTTGTTACAATTACGTGACAAAGTAGAGATCCCTTCATTGCTAATAGCCGAGAATCTGAGTACTCCTAGAGGCCAACACTATCTCTCAATAGAGAAGTCATACGTGGCTAGGAGTACCGCTGGTCAGTGAACAAACATACTGCTTAGGTCTTGATTGTTAACTGTCAAGGAAGATTCCCCTTGCAAAAAGAGCACAATGTACAAAATACACTCCATCATCATCATTGTTGTCGGCCGTGAGTTGTTAGTCATCCTGGCGAGCAGGGATGTGTCGATCTCATCTGTGATGGGTGTGCTTGTCGGCAACTTGTTGTTGGCGATGTCATCCAGGGGGCATACTTTGCGTAAACCCAACAAAATCACCATGCTCTCCCCACATACACTTCCCCATCTTCTTTGGGAATCAATGTTTTTGCCAGGAATGGAAACATTCGGGTTGTGCCCCAGGCGTCTAGCAACAAGTAACGAGCAACGATGGTGGCGCTGGAGTTACCATGGTAGTAAGTGAGGGATAATAAGACCAATCGCGACAATAGGGCATACTGTCCGTTGGGTGTCAATGGTGCAATAGGACGGTGTGAGCAGTTGGAGTTGGAGGTCATGGTTGATGCTATCGACCCGTGTTGACGGCCACACAAGATTGAAAGTACTGTGATTGTGGAGAGTGGAGGTGTGTCACCCCGTCCATCGAGGCAGTTGGAAATCATCTAATGGAGATTGATGTGCGACGCCTTAGTCGCTAAGAGCCAGACTTCACTCTTTAACCCGTTGCCCTTTCGATACAATACTTGGTTTAAATCTAGAACCCAGACTGGCCCCTCTCGATAATGTTGAATACATACTTCCATGACTTGAGTAAACTGACCATCACTTTCACAGACAGTCCTTGCATTCTAACCTTTTTTCTTTTGTTTACAAGTTGCTTTTTATATTCTACATATATGAGTAGACAATGTTCATTTCCTGCACAAAATTCACCATCAATATATGGAGAAACATGGTATAATTTTCACTGTTTTCCATTACTTTCGTCACCCTCCTCCTCATAATCATCAGAAGCAAGTGAATATACATCTTGATCAAGATCAACTGGGAAATTCTCTGGTACTCCTGGACTAGGAATCGAAATGGTACCCAATATATTGTTCTCTTTGCTCAGATTCTTATCAGCAATGCTCTCTGATTTGGCAGAAGTTCGCCTTGTAAGCCTTCTCATCAACCTGGAGACTGAGTTTGATTGATCGTCATCAAAACTCAAGGCATTTCGCTCCTCAAATAATGCGCGCTGTTTCCGTTATTATAGAGGTCACGATTCAGCTGGCCAATGAACTATTTAACAAAAAGGGTCACAGAGGCCACCTGTCGATAACTATTCGCTCACCTCATATTTCGATCTCTTTGAACAATTCTCCACAAAAGTCCGAATGACATTCAGACTGACATCCTCCTGAGTGAGCTGCGATGTCGGCGTCTTGTCATCCCCTTCTACCTCGCTGCCAGAAGCAGCATTCCCCCTCACTGGCCACCTTCCTCCATATTGCTCCAAGACGCGTCTATATTCCTTGAGCAACGGCGGGCAAACCACTTCTGCGTAGACACTCTTGCCCTCCACCAGCGGCAACTTTGCCATGTCTTCGATGTAGGCTGATGGACGGGGCATGAATAAAAACGCGCCTGACAGAAGGGTGGCGGAGGTGGAAAGGGTCACGTCGATCGCCACCCGGAAAAATCTTCTCAATTTACTCGGCTGTTTCGATTCGAACGTATTGGATTCCGCGGTCTTGCTCTTAACTGACATCGCTACTGGTCGAAGATGCTGCTCAAACTGATAGGAACCGGCAACCCTACGATTGGCGATGGATCTTCGTACCAAAGAACTGAGACCCCGTCCACCCCGCAGCACGACGAAGGAGAATATTCCCAGGGCCACCGATTTATTGCGCACGGCCGCGTCGCGCTTGGATTTGTTCTCGACGATGAGAGCCGCCTCGGCCCCGTATTCTTCGGCTGCAGAACGCGATTCGAGCGCGGAGGCCGCGGCGGAGGGCGCGCGATCGTCGCTCGAAGTCGTCAGTCTTCGCCGCCCCTCGCTGCTATCGCTGGCGCCTTTGTTACTCGTTGTCGGCTGCTGCGGCGCGACCTCTCGCTCGCCGCTCCGGGGCATATCTTCCGCGATTTGGGAACATTTCCGCATCATCTCCGGGCTGTTGATGGCGCGGGATATGGCGTGGTGGAAATTCAATAGCATTNCCCCGTGCGGTCGACGCCTCCCGTTGCGGTTGAGGAGTTGTCGGCGGCGACGGGGAGAGGAAGTTTCTGCTGCCGCTCTCCAAATCATTCTCGACTTGATCGCAAGTGGACTCATTCTCGTTGGGATTCTTCCACGATGTGTTGTCGCTGTTGTTGACTCCACTGTTGACCGACGGACGATGACCCATTATTGCGTACGAATGTTGTGACGTTGGCGTGAGCGTGGGAATGGAATCATCGACGTCGAATGACGGGAAAATTGTACAGGAACAGGATACGATGCAGGATTGTGTTGTGAGTCTCGTGAGTTGAACACATCATGTGTATGTTAGAGAGAGGTACAACCCTCGGGTACGGTACGATACATTATTTGTGATTCGTGACCATTAGTAAATCGGCCCAAGAACCAATCTTACCAATCTTACCAGAAGATACTATCGCATCTCAAATAGCCTACAATATGGATCAGCCCCTTTCACAGATACTGCTCGTCGGACATCAGCCAGGACATATTAGAGAAGCCAGCCGAACACGGGAAATAGTCCGACATAAGCCTGACACGACTCTGTGTACCCGTGAAATACATTGGCGATAGTTACGCGACTAATGATCGTATTTGACCTGATTCCATGCAGGATATCGTATCGTACTTGGGTACGATACTGGAAAATCTTTTTGATCCCCCCGCCCCGCCCGACCCCCGATCCGACCGAAGGGGGCCGGTCGTGGTGGTTTCCGTGACTCGAGACTCGCCACTCGGCCGGTATCCGCCAAGGAGGGCACATCCATCAGCGGTCATCGGCACAGACCGTCCAGGCAGGATTCGTAAGGTGCGTACGTATATCGTACCAGCCAAGTGAGCCAAGGGCCGGCTAAGTGAAAATGAGACACGAGTGAAGGCAAGCGAATGGGGGCGAAGCAACGCAAGGTCTGAATGCCATGCATGCCGTACGATATCCAAGCAACAACATGATGAATGATGTCTCAACGTTCGCCTGGCTAGATAGATGACATGCGCCATGTGTATCGTACAGTTGTACTTATCGTACCTTCAGGCAGGGCGATGTGAGGACCTGGAATCTTTGCGGATGATTCGTTCTTCTCATAATTTTCATATTCAGTCACTCCACACTTCATCACCAGAGCCAGAGCCAACGACTTTGCTTTGAACTGCAACGACCTGATCTAAGATACTATACTCGCCACATCTCTCTCCATAAAAATCTCGTCCGTCTTTTGCCAACTCAAAATACATACAAAATGGCCGCTTCATCTCTTATTGGACGTCGCATCTTTCTCGCCGCCGCATCACGCGCCACTCAACGACAAGCATTCCAAGCCACGTCCCTTCGAGCTGCATCTTCTACCGCTGTTTCGTCATCCCAGCAATCTTACTCCGGCTACAATGACTCAACCAATTTCTCGAGATTTGGTCTCCTGGCCGCTGCTGGAGCATCGCTCGCTGCCAGCGGAGTCATGAACGAGAAGAACAATGCCAAGTGCTGCGGTATTGCTGGAGTAGTAGGCGCCAAAGGCGATGCTAGGGATTACTTGATAGAGGGTCTTACCATTTTGAAGAATCGCGGGTATGATAGTGCTGGGATTGCTACAATGACCGAGGAAAATCCTTCATTGGTGAGTGACGCCTCGACGATGCATCTCATGAGCAACTCTGCATTTCAACAACTTACATACATCATGTAACTCGCGATAATGGATCAAAATGACTAACTTTTCGATTCACCAATTCATGCTAATTATTGTGCACACAGCTTGTAACCAAATACGCATCCGAGGGAGAGAAGGCCGACGGACTCAACCTAGTCGACAAACGATCCGCAATTTCCAATGGCCACAACATCGGAATCGCTCACACTCGCTGGGCCACCCACGGAGGCAAGACCGATGCCAATGCTCATCCGCACACCGACAGCTCTGGAAAGATTGCCCTTGTGCACAACGGTACGCTGAACAATGCCAATGAGCTGCGTAAGGAACTTCAATCGAGGGGTCATGTGTTCAATAGCCAGACGGATACCGAGGTGATTGCGAAGTTGATTGGCGAATGTTACGAAAAGAATGGCTCCCGGTCTGTCAAGGAGGCAACAGAACAGGCACTGGCTCGATGCGACGGATCGTGGGGACTCTGCATCATGTGCACCGACTGCCCCGATCAGCTCGTCGTGGCCCGCAACGGATCGCCTCTCGTCATTGGCATCGGAAGTGATCGCACCTTCATTGCCTCGGAAACTTCTGCATTCAACCGCTACACCAAGAATTTCATCAGCATGAATGATGGAGAGATTGGTATATTGAGAGCTGACGGTTCCACTTTGGACTTGTCACGGATGCAGGAAGCGCCCGACCAGGAGGTGAAGCTCTCTCCCGCGCCGTATCCTCATTGGACGCTGAAGGAGTGTGTCGAGCAGCCCGAGGCGATTGCACGCGCTTTGGGATTCGGCGGACGTCTCACCTCTGAACATATCCAGTTGGGAGGCCTAGAGAAGATGAAGGATGATCTATCACGCGTGAAGTACCTTACCCTCTCAGCATGCGGAACTAGTTTGAATGCGGCCAAGTATGCAGAAAAGCTGATGAAGCACCTTGGTTCATTTGACATGGTGCATAGTCTTGATGCGGCTGAAACAGACTCCAATGACTTCCCCAAGTGCACACAAAAGGCGAAGGAGAGTGCGTTCCTTGTTGTATCACAGAGCGGCGAGACCAAGGATGTTGCCAACGTCGTCAATGCCGCCCAGGAGAACGATCTCACCGTCCTGAGCGTGGTCAATGCAGTCGGAAGTCTGATAGCCCGCACTACCAAGTTAGGAGTTTACTGCAATGCCGGACGCGAGAATGCAGTGGCGTCCACGAAAGCATTCACCACCCAGGTGACAGTCCTCGCACTTATCGCCCTGTGGTTCCGGGAGCTGAAAGATAAGGTCAACGGTGTCACCGAAAACAGTTTGGAGGCGGCGTTGTTGAAGGAGAGCCTTATGAGGCTCCCCATCTGCTGTGGAATGGCATTGAAGAACCGTGATCAGTGCCGCGAGGTTGCCGAGCGGTTGAACGGGAAGGAACACTGCTTCATTCTCGGTAAGGGATATGGAGAGGCCGTCGCCTACGAGGGTGCCTTGAAGATTAAAGAAATGTGCTATCTCCACGCTGAGGGATACAGTGGCGGCGCACTGAAGCATGGCCCTTTTGCTCTCATCGAAAGCGACGAAAATGGAAAGCTCGGAGCCACGCCCATCATCATGCTCATTCTAGATGATAATCATGCTCATCACATGAGAACTGCGGCGGAAGAGGTCAAGGCACGCGGAGCCGAATTGATTATCATCACAGATAAGAAGGAGCTGGCTGATGGATTGACTTCAGATCCCATTATCATTCCTTCCAATGGACCCATGACGGCACTTGGGGCAGTGATGCCTATTCAGCTTATTGCATACGAACTTGCCATGTTGAGGGGCATCAACCCTGACACGCCAAGAAACCTTGCCAAGGCTGTGACTGTCGATTAAAGAAAATTAAAGAAAGGCGGCAAGGCGACCTATGTAGGCTTTGACTATTTCACCTGATTTGGGTCAAGAGGTGAGAGAGTGAAAATAGCAGGGGCAAATATCATCATTGAGCCGTTGCAACGCTGCAATATTGGTTACAAGAGGGGTGGCGAAATGATGTATTGATAGAGGTATAACTATTGTATATAAGAGAAGTAAATAATGCACGAGTCATTCAAGAGATTAAGGAATTACTTTACTATCTGTCTAGTCCACTTGTGTCAAATTTGAAAAAGTGGAGTTCTGTAAGATGCATTTGACTTAGGCCTATTTTTTCCTCAATTGTCATTTAGCATTCATATTTATTTATATCTTCATCTCCACGTTACCTTTATCTTGGGCAAATGCGGGAGGAAACAAAGATGATGGTGACAAATATTATCATGACTTGTTGCAACATTGCAATATGGCCACAAGGAGGAAAGAAAGAGAGGTATTGATAGGTACAACTATTTTGCATGCTCCTGTAAATGTTAATGAATCAATTGTTCAAGCTGATATACCATACTATTGTAAGGCAGTGAGCTATTTTTGCTCTTCTTTTTTGGGCCATTTGTGCAAGCAGGCCACCAGTCAGAGCCATTTATTATACTCAGTCCAATGTATAACCTGTTGTGGCGGACAGACCACAACTAGCTGTAGACCACAAAAATCCCACGCTCCAACGAGCTCATAGTAAGATTGGTCACCTCATCTTCAAAGTGGTGCTCTTGTGCATTGGCAATGCTCCACCAGGTTGTCACCCACAATGGTTTGGACTGGTAGCTTTACCACTCAGGATCTAGTGCCTTTCCTTTCTATTATAGGGGATACATCCACTCCACCCTGTAGGCTCCAAGCCAGCTTCTTCTACAACAGTGAGTCCTGTCATCTGCCATCGTTGTCATCATTGAACCATATACCCAACTTGCCCTGCTCACCATGCATATACCTGCTCACCTATCCTCCAAATGGCAGCTACAAGTTCTCAGTCAACACGCTCTTTGTTGGGTCGAGGGACATTTGTCCCTAGGCAAACACTACCAGCCGACAACCCACAAACTCTTTAGTGGACCTACCAGGCGGCTATGCCAATCTTTTTAATCTTTTGAACCCCGGAAGGTACACAAGTAACCATTTGACTACTTTGTTAATGGGCTACGGACCTCCCACTTGTTAGTGAACACAGGCGAACGGTACAACTAGCTGTGCCGCTTATCCTTGTGTGTACCTTTATTCACACACGGTGACAGTTCCTATAAGAGCTCTATTACATGATTATGTCTAATCCCTGTGCTGTACTTGATGGTTTAGCGTTGCCTGCATGGTGCCCACATTTCCGATCGTCATTTGGCTCCTTTTCTTCAATGACATCAAATATATGGTTGTTATCGAGAGTACCTGATAAACTTGCCACTAAAGTAGAGAATGTATTTTTTGTTGTTACTGCCCTATCATTTGAACTGTATGTCATGTTGGAGAGATAGTATCTGGGTTATATTGTTCCGTCGAGAACAACAATATTCAAGCGATCCTGGGTATTTGTAATGATGTATGACATGTGCAGTGATGGCGAACTTGTTAACAGGAATGGTGTTATAAGGAATTTGGTCTCAATAGTGAGACCACTGACTTCTACGTAGGTAATGGTACTGAAAACTACGTA
>JALLOY010000550.1:0-11309 GCA_036939835.1 Thalassiosira delicatula
CATCTTGGCAGATGAGGATAGGCAGAGGAAGGAGGAAGGAGGAAGAAGTGGTCATATCTAGGGTTACTAGAAGTATCTACGTACTTAAGTAGGTACGTACGTGCCAACCTAACAAGCTTGCCGATTGTCTTTGGCACTGGAGGCTCTATTGCATCGGACTCCCAAGTAGTGTCGGGGGTGCTCCGCCGCCCCCCGAGATGACAGGTTATTATCCCCTTCATAGGGTTAATGAGATTGCGGTAGTATGTATCGTGTGTAAGTACGATGCTTTCTCGAGAAGTTCCGAATCGGCGAGATTTGCATCCGACGTCACCAACACCGAAATACGAAAAGGGAATAACGGAGAATGCCACCATGGCGTCAATCGTCAATCCACGCGCCTTTTATCGAGCTTCGAGACCACACGTGACCACGAAACAGCGGCGCGAGGGGGTAACGAGCTGCATGCACGATCGGATGAATCTCTACGGTCGACCCCCCCTCCACGATATGAGCCAATCGAACCGCCCCGTCGTTCGCGAATTGACCTACTTGTCGTGATAAAACCATGGTCATCGGGTGCGGTTCCCTATCGCAGGTGAACGACGATCACGATCACGAATCCTTTCGATCGTACTTAATCAAAGAACTCCAGTTCGACTTCCGCATGGCGGGAATCGCCGGCCTGTACACCCTCCAAAAGAACCTCCTTTATATTGCCATCTCCAACCTCGACGCGGCCGTCTTTCAGGTCACGTACCAGACCAAAATTCTCACCACGGCAATCTTCTCAGTTCTTCTCTTGGGTAGAAAGTTGAGCTACAAAAAGATTGGTGGACTAGTCATACTGACAGTCGGCGTTGCGGTCGTCCAACTGGACAAGGTGGAGGAGAATGCAAGCAAGAGTTTTCAAGAGCAAAGGAGGTGGGTAGGCGTGCTGGCCGTGTTGGGGGCGTGTTGCACCTCGGGCTTTGCGGGGGTGTACTTCGAGCTTGTCTTGAAACCTCGACAAGAGGGAGCCGCTGGAACGTCGTTGCCTCCTCGGCCGCCTCCATCCGTTTGGGCAAAAAATGTTCAACTCAGCGCATTTGCCTTCTGCATAGCCCTCGTTACTGCATTTATCAAAGATCACAAAATCATATTGGCTGAGGGGTTCTTTCGCGGGTATTCGCCGTTGGTGTGGCTCGTCATCGCGTTTGAAGCCTTTGGGGGCTTGGTTACCGCAGCGGTTATTAAATATGCGGATAACATCCTGAAATCGTTCGCGACTGCCGTTTCAATCGTGACGTCGACCATTGTCAGCGCGTGGGTGTTTGGATTCGTGGTATCAAAATTGTTTGTAGAGGGGTGTTTGCTGGTGTTCGTTGCCATTGGGCTGTATTCAATGAAGGATGAAAGTGGGGCAGGTAACAGCACATCTCCAGCGTCGTCCCCTCCAATGTCACCGGCACCGAAGGAGGGATCGGACATTGCGATGGTTAACATTAATTCAAGAGAGGATGCTGCTTCAGCCGCCGAGGAGAATGGCATGAAAAGAAAGACCTTAGGGCTTTAGAGGGAGGATTTCCTTTTACGAAGGGACCTTTTTGAGTGTCGCTACGACAGGATGTGGTCACAATACTTCACCCTAAAGAGAAAAATATATCAAAGACATGAGAAACTGATGGTTGACCAGGGACATGTCATATTATGAAGTCAAATGTAAAGAATCCTGTATCCAATACAATCGCATGGCGAGACCACTGTGCATGGCTAAAACTGTTCAATTATTTAATCAGAAACCACGCGCGCAGTGCAACAATCATAAAAGGCACTGTGTACAATGCCCTTTTGCAATAGGTAACCAGGTCAATAGGTGATAACACTAGAGCTAGTGTTTGTGGTTTTATCAGAAAATGAACATGGTAGTTTGTGGTTGGGATGGGGCAGAGATTTGCGAGTGGTTCGTCTATATAGAGTCAGATGACTTTGGCTCTAGCACGTGTAACTTCCAAGATCAGGTACCCATGGCTAGAGACGAAGTCTCTGACCCTACTTTGAAACACAAGTTTTGCGATTCTTCGGTTAATTTTTCCGAATCGGTACTAAGGATGATGTCGTATAATATCGCTCATGTTGGCCAATCATTAGGGCCGCTTGAATGCACAAAAAATATAACAAATTTTAGATCTGCTATACAAAATCATTAATATGTTATCTATTCTAAGTTATGCAAAATTATACTAACTATTAAGTCTATGCTGATTGAGCTTGACTTGAAAGCCCCGCCCACTTCTGCTTCTAGAGAACTGATTCTGATCGTGATTTTAATTTCCCAATACGACCGCCACCACCTTGATGCATCACTCAACGGCACGGAAGGACCGCGTCGTCACCAAATGGATTGATGCCGATTGCGCTCCTTGACTTTGTTGGATATCGGAGCCATAGGAGCAGTGTGGTCTTGTTGGTGCCGTTAATGATATCTCGCAACAGTCATTGCCTTCAATCATATCCCGTCCCGTCAGCAACACACAGCCTCTTGTGCAGGCGAAACGTCAGCATGAGGCTATAGATGGGGTGGGACTACCACGCTCATTCCCGTCAGTACAGGAGCTGTCAGAGATGAAAGCGGGCCCTCATCCCCAAGTCAAGGAGATCAGCAACATCAACGAGATTGTCATTCTGCAGGCAACTTACCACGGCAGCGACAACGGAGGCCGTGTGGCTGGGGCGCAACCGTTGTTGCCTCTCCTTCTCCCGTGTCCTACGGTTTCCACAGTAGCAGGGAAGCCTTCCGCGAATCCAACAAAGAGGTCACCCCTATCGCGTTGTAGTTCACCCTTCTCAATGCAAGGCAAGATCACTGCTCACTGTCAAAAAGGTCCTAAATAGAAGTCCCGGATTCTCTATAAGTCTATCAAGTTTGAAATGTAAGAAGTTCTCTACTAACTTGCTCTAACACTAATTACATATCGATGTTCAGCTATTGAAAATTGTGAGCACAAATCACTCTTCTGTCCGCTCGCAAAATATGCATTGTACCAAAACAATTCAATTTCTATGAATAACTTCGATTTGTGTCTTCTAAGAAGATCTCTGATATCTAAAGATGTCTATCTCCATTTGTCTAACCCCACGATTTGCATAATTCCACATCCTTTGTCACATCAATCATACGTAATATGTACCAATATCGTTTCACTTCTCCGAACTCTATCTCACTTGTACGTATTAAACTATGATATAATATCGCCGAATATAGCCTGTATCTTGCTGATACGCTATACCTTCTAACAGCTCACTGCTCCCCATGAAATCAAATATGATCATGTGGAGAACACCATTGGCACCCATCTCCCTTCTCCTTCTTCTTTGCCTCTCCAACAGGAGCGATGTGCTCCTCCTTCCCTCTTTGTGACAATTCTTCCAACGCTCCACTCCATGAAGAAGATGTGGACCTCAATTCCCCTGGCTAAACACCGGTTGGTTGTTGTGTCAAATTTGAAATATTATCTCCTGAGGGAAAATTCTCTCTTCAAGCGTTTTTGCTATTTTTTATATTTTCCCATTCCAAACAAGAGCAGAAGGGAACACGGCAGTGGCTGTTTGCCCATTTTGTTGCAGCAATTTATATTTGAGAGCAGACCAGAACACGAAGGTAGCCGTTGATCCGTGAAGCCTCGGTTTCCATCCTAATAGATAATCTCAATTTGGTTTGGGTGTTTTGTTTTATGTAGGATTGGTTATATAAGTATGTAGCTTGGATATACCATCGTGGGCCTTCTAACCACTGTGCGTACTTCAGGGTGGCCCCACTTGAAGGCCCAAAACTTGCATCTAACAGAATCGCCTAAATCACGCTTCTCCAGCGCTTCACAATTACTCCTACCTATCTAGGGTCACTCCTAATATATGGAGCACCTGTTTACACTTGAAAGCCACTACATAAAGATCCCGAGTGCCACTATGCACTCCGTGTTTTGGTGGATATTGTGACTCATCTTATAACTAGTAATATACATGAGGTGGATCCCTCATTCGTGATTGAGGATTCTGACACCCATCACTATGTTATTTGTAATTTGGGACCCATTTCCCAATTCTCGATATCATAAAATTACGTACGTAACTCCTACGTACGTCTACATCAAATTTGCTGCCACCCCGCGCTTATTTTGAGGTATGTGCTTGATATTTTTGGGACGTTCGGTCCTAAGCACGATCCCAATTTTGAGCGCTTTTAAAGCAAGTGCGCTATCATGGTCGGTCCCAGAATTTGGGACCGACAGAGGAATAAGTATACTAATAGTTATGGTGGCTACCAACGATTGAGGGATCACCACAACAAACAATTCATCATCGATCAATCTCCCCCTCCCAATTCCAACTTCGCGATACGATATCATGCCTTGCGCTGCTCCTAAGCCCAAGAAGACCAAGGCGGAAAAATACCACGACGAGATGAGGAAGCTGATGAGCTTNGGGCGCGACAATCTCGTGAGGACGAACCGTCGCAGCGGAGGAGTCCGCTCATCGAACAAGAAAACGAGGAGATCGCGCACCATCAAGGACAGGTTCCGAAACGCCTTTTCCAGGAGCGAACGTCGTCGTCGCGAACACGACGACAACGACGACGATGACGACGATCATCGCGAACGTGCGAACAGGCGGCACGACAGAAGGAGGAACGACGATCCGGATCCGCTGTCGCTCGTGGGATGCGAATTTTCGGTGCGGGAGTATCCCCTCGCCGCATTGGAACCATTTCGGAACGGCAACCACAATGGCCGCTACGGGGGCAACAACAACAACGGGCATCGTCGTCGTCGGAATCACTCTCCTCCTCCTCCTGCTGCTCCAATGATCCATCATCATCACCATCACCATCACGACGAGGAGGAACCGCTGCTCCACCTCCAAAACGTGGTCTACGAAAACATCACCCGCTCCCTCTCCGAGGGGGATCATCATCGAAGCACAAGCAGCCGAGGAGGAGGCTCCTCGGACGACAACGCATCGGCGTCCGCAAAATCGGCGAACCACCTCTCCGCCGTCATCCAGCGATCGATACACAACACCTACAGCCACCACGCGCAGCACGTCCGACGGAGGGTATTGACGAAAATCCACGGGAAGAATCATCGACCGTCGTGTCCTCAATGTCGCGGCAATTTGCGCTACAGGTACGTATCGAATACGGCACAACGCATTGGTTGTGGCGCAGGCGGAGCACAACAACAGTCATCCGTCCGCGACGTCCTCGCCGGTAACGATCCCACCAACGATAAATTGCGGAACTTATTGCCCCCGTTGTGCGAACGGTGCGAAACGCACTTTCTCTTCGAGAGCTCGGAGTGCAAGGAGATGCTGATGGACAATTTCGACGCGTGGCTCGACCAGGGCGGGCTCGGTGATAACGATAACGATGATAATAATGGCAATTCGGCCGGAGGAGGAGCGTTGGAGAACGTCAAGATCGTGGTGGTCGACGACGACGTCAATGGCGACGACGACGAAGTTCGGGAGGGCGCGGTCGTCGCCGCGGGAGGCCCGCTCGTCGGCAACCCGAGCGCCACGCCCCGATGGGGCAACGGGTCGTCGGTGAGGGCGCGATCGTCGTCCAGGTTCGAATTCGACGCGGTTCGAGAACACGACGACTCGCTTTACTCGGAGGAGATGGTGCTGGACAATCCGGTATTCTCCGGCATTTCCGATCTGTCCGACGGGGCCGGAAGGCACAATCGCGGGCACGACAACGGAGGAGGAGGAGGAGGAGGGACCCCTCGTTACGAGCAGCCGATGGTCACGCCGCGGAAAAGTAAGAAGAGGGGATCGGACGTGATCCCCGGAAAGAGCGAGGCGCTATCGGCCACGGACGTCTCGTCCCGGGGCAGTTCCGAGGTCTCGGGAGCGGTTTCGGTTGCGTCCGACGCGGACCCGTTCTCGGAGCTGCAGACCGAGGACGAGCTCACGATCGTCGGGACGGGAACGGCCGACAACGATGGCGACTACGGCACAACGACCGATCGAAGCGGCGAATTCATCGATACCGACACGGATCAACGGACCGACGACGGCGACATTCCGGTTCCCCGCGTCGGAAGCATCAAGGTGATTCACACGGAATCGGAGGAGCGAGCGATACTGGAGTGTTATTCGATAAAGTGAGTGTATGCGTGTATGCGTGCGTGAAAAAAAAACAAAGAAAAAGCCGCAGCCGGAACATGTGTGAAAAATNCGGCTGGGGAGGAGGCCGAGGAGCGGAAAGCGGAGGTAGAGGAGGAGCGCAACGCCGTCGATTCTCCTCATCCCGCGGGGGAGGAAGGGAGCGGCACCGACGAGAGCGCGGGCCACTCGACCACCTTCGACCTCATCTACGCTTCGCTGGAGAAAAAGGAGCATAACGGCACGGGGACTACCCAGTCCTACATGGACAACACGCTGAACAAGGATTCGATTTCGTTGGCCATTCTCGATGCTCCTTATCCCGCCGGGGAGGAAGGAAGCGGCACCGACGAAAGCGCCGGCCACTCGACCACCTACGACCTCATCTACGCTTCGCTGGAGAAAAAGGAGTACAACGACACGGGGACTACAGATCGGAAGAGCACNGAGACGATTCGACGCCGCCAAGACGAATCTCCGTCGATATCGAAAACCCGCAGCGACGAGTCAGAAACCATCTGTCCCCGCGACCTGCCTTCCAGTCCGCTCTACCACGCTCTGAGCGGCCAGAAGCACGCCGGTTCCGTTCCGGAAGCGCCGGCGGCGCGTCAAGGATCCGCGGAGGAATCGATCCCTTGCCCTTCGAGCGAGATTCCGACTCACGGCCATCAGTGCCAGGAAAACGCGACAGCGGACAGCATCGAGCATCTTTCCCGTGGCCATCGGGATCGACAACCGGAAGGCTCGTCGTCGAACGTATCGGACACGCGATGTCCTCGCGATTTGCCTCCCGGCGAAATGATTCACGCGGAGGCGGCGGGCGAAGTGAAAACTTGTCGAAGTGGTCACTCCAAAAGTTCAATATCTGAAATGACGATAAGCCGAGGGTGTTCAGACGTGTCCTCCACCCAATGCCCTCGCAATTTGGCCTCCATCAGCGAGATGATTTACCCCCAATTCCAACCGAACGCGGGGCCTGCAGTAAAAGAGCACTCGCATCCCAGTCGCGTTGGCCAGCACCAGTCATCATCGGTCTCGCGTGGAGGATTGCGGGAGGACTCTCCGACTCGGTGTTCTCGCGACGTGACTTCGGACGAAATGATTTGGAATCGTGAATCGGACGCGAGTGCGAAGAATCTTGAACCAACACGCGGGGCCTTGGAAGTCAAGGAGGGCGAGATGGAAGAAATGGACAACGCGAAATGCTGCAATCCTAGGAATGCATCTAGCGTAAATCCAAGCGGGGGGATTAAAGAGAGGAGTGAAGCGCTTTGCGACGATACGACCATCTTCCCTAACAGACAAGTTCACGAAATCCAAAATCACTCGCCTCATGTGGTAGCAAGAGAGAGCTGCAAGAATCAATATGAGTCAGAGCGAACAGAAACAGGTCGACCCATGTCGTACACCCATGTATTTGATCAGCACGAAGCTGGTGTTCGCGCGGAGGGAAAACATGAGGTCCAGGACGACTGCATTGAAATGCTTTTTGACGTTNCAGGACGACTGCAGTGAAATGCTTTTTGACGTTGACAACAGGCACGACGGCCAGCACCTCGCCGAAACTGCTCGGGATGTACCTCATAGCTCAGCTTCGTCTCCAAACATGCAGGGCCTCAGTGGAACACTGCCGGTGCAAATTGCAGAACAAGAAAAAACACCTGACCATCGGAAGAGCAATACTACGAAAGATGGAGATGACGAAAGCCTCAGCGATAGGATTGCACGCCTAGCTGGGTCATTGCGAGACGTTGCCGATCGGCTGCCGGCCCAGGACAATGGCCAACACGCTGAGACTGGTACCGTGGATCAACATCACAATACAATTTCTTCCAAGAATAGCCAGAGTTTAAGTGAGGGGAATCAGCAACGCCCTCCTCCGGTTGATCTGCGAAATTTGATTTCACCAGTCACTGAAGCAAAGTACCAAGCCAAACAGAACAATGAAGGTCAGAATAACACTCTATATCCTTGTCATCAGACAGAGAAGCTTCCAGTAGAAGACAATGGCAAGCTCAAAGAGTTGTATGAAGATATAAATTATGACCGTCCGCACTTCACAGAAAAATTAGATTGCTCTGCCATAGGGACGAGTGGCCGAACCCTTGCTGAATCACATTTGAATATATCATGTCGCGATCCACTTTTCGAGGAGAAAACTGAAACAATTCCTTTGTCTGGGAGAACGCACGCATCATCTCGGCCCGATCACGGGGATCGGATCAAGGAGAAAAATGAAAAGATCAGAGACTCGGAAAAATATAATTTGCGTCTGAGCAGCACTCCACTTCAGGGAGGAGATCTTCCTCCTCTTTTTTCTCCAGTTGCGAACGAGGGTGGTTCCCCCTACGAGCACAATCGTTCACCCGCCGTTGGAGACTTCAATTGCCCAGAGAGCTTGCCTGCCGTGGCTGCTACAGACAGCATTGCGCGTCCTGTAAACTTCTGGCAGCACAAAAACTACACGCCATCGCCAATTCATTCCCTTCGTAGTAGGGGTAGTTTTGGGACCGTCCCTAGAGATGAGAAGCAACGCGACCTCTTCAATGAGCATGGAGGCAGCCAACTGTCTCTACGGCGCAGAGAAAAGAATCGCTCGCGCTCCAGTCGAAGAAAGCGTACGCCTCGACATAGCCATTCAAGTCTCCATGAACACCGATCGGACCCTCCAGGTCACAGAATGGCTATTCCTAGGGGCGAGAATAGAGACCCTCCTGGCACTCCTGGTGATTCCCATTTCGCGAATGTGACGCCCAGGTCAAAAAGTCAACCAAAGAGCCAACATATGAGAATACCACATGATGACAAAGTGGCGACTTCAAGAGACGTAGAACGAAGAGACCCTAATCCAGATAGGTCCAGGTTGGAATCATCTGATGGCGAAAGTAGAGACCCTCCTGGCACTCCTAGCGGTTCCCATTTCACTCACACTAACGCCACACCGAAGTCAAAAAGACGGCTGCCAATCTCGAATGCGAAGGCACCAAAAGAGGACGAAGTGGCAACTCCAAGTGATGGACTTAAAACCTCTGACGAAGAGCTCCATCCAGAGCTTTCAGCTCATAAGGGCATTGCATCAAAGTCCAAAGAGCAAAATCTACGCGTCAACAGCAATAGCTCATCTTGTGGAAACTCCAACGAGGATAACCTCCAAGCCCTCCGAGAGGAAATGGAGAAGGAACAGCAGCGCATCATTGTCCTACGCGAGGAACGACGGCAGCAGAAGGAACAGCTTTGTCTTCAAGAGGAGCAGCGGCTTCAAGAAGAGAGGGACTATGAACAACAACAACATCCCCAAGCCCTTCGCAAAGAACGAGAGCGGCAGCAGTGCATTGCCCAGGAGGAAACGCACCGCATGCACGCTGAACAGACGCGTCTGCAAGAGCAGAGGCAGGAAGAAGAGAAGCGGTTACTCCAGGAGGACGGGGAGCGCGAACAGCACCGTCTCCAAGCCCTCAGCGAAGAGGGGGGGCAGCAGCACTGCACTGCCCAGGAGGAAGCACGCATCGTGCGAGAGGAACAGAGGCGTCTGCAAGAGGAGAGGGAAGAAGAAGAACGATTCCTCAAGGAAACAGAGCGTGAACAGCAACACCTGAAGGACCTCCGTGAAGAACGAGAGCGGCAGCAGCGCATTGTCCAGGAAGAAACACACCGCATAAAAGAGGAGCAAAGACGTACACAGGAGAGGAGGGAAGAAGAGAAGCGACTACTCCGCGAAGAAGGGAAGCGTGAACAGGAGCGTCTTCGAGCCCTCCGCAAAGAACAAAAGCGACAGCAACGCATTGTTGAGGAGGAGACACGACGTCTGCAAGAGGAACAGCGATTTCAACGAGAGGAGAGGTCAAAGAAGAAACGACTTCTCCAGAAAGAGGAGGAGAGCGAACAGCAACGCCTCCGAGTCCTCTGCATAGAGCAAGAGCGGCAGCAGCGCATTGTTGAGGAGGAAACATGCCGCGTTCAAGAGGAACGACGACACCTGCGAGAGCAGAGACAAAAGCAGAAGCGACTGCTCCAGAAAGAGGGAAAGCGTCAGCATCGCCCTGGGGTACTCCGTGGAGAGCAAGAGCGAAAAGAACAAGGGCAGCGTCAACACAGTATCCCGAGCGAAGACCGCCATTGTCGAGAAGAGCAGCAATGTATGCAAGAGGAATGGGAGCCGAAACAGCCAAGGCTTGCTTGTGAACCTTTGGTCGTTGAGAGTACAGCGAAGATAACCAGAGGGCAAGTGAAACAGTATGGAGCCACATTGCACACCAATTGTCTACATGCTGAAGCAAATGAACCCACTAATGTGGAAAAACAGCTTGTTCACAAAGCTGAAAGTGAGTCAAGAGATCATTCACAAAGCAATCATTTGCAGGGGGAAACTGTCCAGTCCAATTCACCTTCGTGGGTAACAACTGATCGGGATCATCCACAGCTCCAGATGGCAAAGTCCTGGGGAGAGTCGTCCTTGAACGAGCTGTTCAAGCAGATTGATGAAATAGAAGATGATTTCCACACCATCGTTGCTTCGTTGCCGAGTTCTGACGGAACAATAGCATCAAGCTTGAAGGACTTCACACGTGGTGAAAAAGAGTCTCCCAAAAGCTTGGGCGATGAGAAGCACTCTGTGTTCGAGATAACCCTGAACAATGCTGGTAGCTTCGAGAGCAATGCATCTGGGGATAGCACGGTGGCAGACGTTGTGCAGCGGATGCGTCGCATCAAGGACTACATCGAGCATATGGATTCAGTAGACGAGAGCAGTGATGGATCTGTATCCAGTTATGATTCCCAAGGGGAAATGTCACAGCTGATAATGCGACTCACCAACGCTGCTGCTGAGCTACGTACATTTCACGAGTGGGATGATTGAGAAGTTCAACCGACAGGAGGACTATAGTTTGAGTGCTGCACAAAAACTCAGACATGGCCTAGTCAACGTCTCTTTACACAATAATAATTACTGCCAACATCTGTGCCGGTGTCGGAGTGGAGGGCATTATTACATACTTTGTATCACTAGATTTATCTTGTTGGACTCCCCAACATCATAAATAACACAACAAATTGATTTTACTTCATGGAATTAGAACAGAACAACCGCCCGGCGTAACTGCAACTGTAACTGTATTTGATCGTCTTACAACATGTGTGCATTGACGTCCATGGGAGAGGCTTCATTGCCCATACATGCCTTT
>JALLOY010000551.1:0-11059 GCA_036939835.1 Thalassiosira delicatula
GGAACATAATGGTACGCTACGTATGTGAAATGGCGGAACATAAAAATTTGACGTATAGACCACAGAGCTTGTACCTTATGTCCCGTCAATCGGAACATAATGAAAAGAGTTGGGATATGGTGATAGTAGTCCACACAGCGTGTGCTCAGTGAGGTATGCTCAGTGAGAATCAGTAAAATAAATTGCAGATTGCCCGAATCACAATTGTGCAGTACTTAGTGCAAGATAATGCTGGGAAGTGGTACCATAAGTAGAATGAACTTGACCTGGAGCTTTACCTATACTACTTAAATTCCTACTAACAGGCTAGCTCTCGAATTTCTTTTTCGAACAAATATTAATCAAAACAGCAATGATGACTTCCTTTCCTTCCTCGTGGGGGGAACGTGCCTATATGAGTACATGGATTGCGCACGGCCTTCAAATGAGACGCATCTCTCCAACAGAACAACAGGCGTAGTTCAGAGAGATGGGTTCCACATAATATATTTTGGAGGTCATGGCACGGAGATATAGAGGAGGTGGGGGTGGTTTTCGCCCTTCCAAGCCTCGAAGTCGGCTCACGATTACTTTCACAAAGTACGACCTCAAGCAACAACTTGGGAGGGACGGTGACGGGCGCCTCGGGTCATGCTCCTCTTACAGCAACAGCACGGCGCCTCCCACGCCGACAGCCGCCGAGACCACTATTCTCCTGATGCTTCTCCCCTCAGCCCCGCTCTCCACCGACTTGGTCTCGGCGACGTTCAGCGCCGAGTTCGCGGCCGTGATCGACCCCCGACCCGTTTCCTTGTCGGACTTGGAGGACCCGCTGCCTTCGCTCGGGCCTGAGGAGGAGGAGTAGGAGGCAGTCTTCTCCGACTTGGAACTGCCTTTGGTACCAGAGGATTCGGAGTCCGCCGACGGGGGCGGTGCGTAGTCATCATCATCATCATCGTCGTCCTCCTTCGGAGCGATGGGTTTCATGGGAGGGGGCATGTCGTACGAACTCGTGGAAGTCACCGGGAGGACTACGACCGGTGGCGCGACCCATCCGTCATCGTGGTCGTGGCCGTCGTCGGACCACTCGTCAGGCTTCCCAGCCCCGTGCCAGGAGACCTCATCGTCGTCATCGTCGTCGTCCTTGCCTCCCTTGCCGGAGTAGGATCCGGATCCTCCTCCACTTCCGCTCTTGCCTCCCTTGCCTGAGTAAGAACCGGATCCTCCTCCAGATCCAGATCCTCCTCCAGTTCCGCTCTTGCCTCCCTTGCCCGAGTAAGAACCGGATCCTCCTCCAGATCCGGATCCTCCGCCGCTTCCGCTCTTGCCTCCCTTGCCGGAGTAAGATGCGCTCCTGTAGTCGTCGTCGTCGTCGTCATCGTCGTCGTCCTTGTCGGGAGAGCTCCAGGCGTCGTCGGACCATCCATCCACGTTACCGTGGCTGTCACCGTGGCTGTCACCGTGCCAGTTGTTGTTGCCGCTCACGATGTGTCCGTCGTCGGCCCATCCCACGGGGTGATCGTCGTCGTCGTCATCGTCGTCCTTGCTGGAGGAGTAGCCGCCGGACTTGCCTCCCTTGCTGGATCCTCCTGATCCTCCTCCTCCGCCGCTCCCAGACTTGCCTCCCTTGCCGGAATAGGACGTAGAGGTCTTGGCATTGTTGTCATCGCCGTTGTTGTCATTGCCGTCGTTGTCATTGTTGTCGCCATTGCCGTCATTGTCGTTGTTGGCGTTGTCGTCTTTGTTGTTGTTGTTGTTGTCATTGTTATTTGAATATGTCTTCGTCCATCGAGTCAAAATGCGCTGGTAATTCGGAATAGATGTGTGCCATCGGCAACACATATTCATTGGGGTGAGCAGGAAACTAACTGACATTCTCTCGCTGAGGCGAGTGCGGTGACAAAAGTGCCAAAGAAACACCAAGTGTGGTCTAGACGTATATTCCTAGATATTTAATATGATAAGAACTTGTTGTTGTTGTTAGGGTTTGCCCCCAAAACCGAATTGTCCCATGTCGAGACTGGTGTCGTATTTAGCTGCATTTTATCCTTCCAGAATTGGCAAAAATGTCGCCATGTCTTCTGGTTTGTAGGCCATTTGTGCATTGACTGATCCTCATGTGCAAGAAGTCAGCAATGTACTCTTGACTGATCAGCAAGTAGAGGCAATCAGTCAGGGGGGAATTCATTGTCTTGAAGTCCTCGTATCATTTCCTGGCGTATTCCCACTGGGCCTTGTAGTTGATCACCTCGGTTGGTATCCATGTCTTGTTGATGTTGAAGGCTGGTCCAGGATCTTGTGGCCTTCTGGGCAGGCATATTGGCTGTAAGCGCTCCATATGATTTGCGGGAGGCATGTTGACAGTAGTCCAAGGGGTGACGCGTCACTTGCATATGACTATGAACATAGTACTAGGTAATGCATGACACGGATGATTTTGTGTCAATTTTGCGCACCGGTGATCCTGGGAACAGCTTCTGGAAAGGCTGTGATCATATCTGCCTCGGTGGTAGTGCTTGTGGGTGGCGCCATGGTTTCCTAGGAATCATGGCCAGTGTGTTGGACGATTGTCGGTGGGTGTTGTAGGAAAGCTTCTTGTTGCTTGAGTTTGCTCAGGTTTGTCGTAAGTTCTACTGGGACTTACTATGCTAAGCTAAACTACGAGCTATTTAACAGTCAACTTGCAGAGATTGTTTGTACTACTTCTACTACACCAGTAGGTATGCGCGCATGAGCTTCATCTGTGTGCCAATCATGTGTGATTGATGTTTAGCTAGTTGTGGTTTGTCTAATGTCCGTTTAGTGATTGCTGGCTGAACAGATGTTTGGCAAATGCGAGTTCAAGCCACGTGTCCAGTTATTGGGAATCCTTGGGAGTGGGACCCATCTATGATAGGGGTCACCCAAGGTTTCAGCAGCACCACTGCATCATCCTTATGACCTCCTAGGCTGATGTACATTAATGCCAAATTGTAGCCATAATTGGGCCCAATGACCAATAATGGCACAAAAACGCCATGTACCCCCCCCCCCCAACACACACACACAATACCAAGGTTCAGTCTACATCAAGCGACTGAACACAATCAATGCCACACCCTACTGCAGTCACCCATCTAATCAGCTGAGATCCCATGGTCAACCCTGAAACACATTAGTTCAGGGAGTACTACTGGTTGGGCCCCACATCCAGGACTAAGGCAAATGAACGTTATGCCCCCCCCCCTCACTCATACGAGTACATGTTCCAGTCCAGATCAAGCAACACAACCAACATGCACCCTGCTATGATCCACCACCCAATCAGCCACGACCTCACCACCCTGGCCCACGTCAATTTGGGGAGCACCAGTGCTTGGGCCCTATGGCCACGACAAAGGCAAGCAAGCGCCGTGCCCCCCCCCCCCAAGCCACACAAACCCACAGTTCAATATAGATTGAACAATTACAATAAACCAACATTGCACCCTGTTGTGGCCCACATCCCAATCAGCCAAGGTCCTGTGGTCCACCCTGAACCACCGGTCCCAGTCAAAAGCAAACAACTGTTCTACGGCCCTTGATGTAGAATGACATGGCCCACTACCTGATCAGCCAGAATCTCATAGTTCATTAAATAACATCTTGTCAATATAAACACAACATTGCACCGGCCCCATGGCCCAGACTGTGGCACAGCACCTGACCAATTGCCTCATGTCACCACTTCCACAGTCTACTCAACAACCATACCAATATTTAGGCCTCACAACCAAACATTGCACTAGCAGTTGATGACCCAATCCATATTCCATATTCCACTGCCCAATATATACCACTGTATCAGCCCCATGACCTGGACTGCAACAGAATAACGCCTGACAGTCACCAACACTCCCCCCTGGTTCCACTGAACCATTCCAAAGCAAACAACTATAAATTCTACAGCCCATAGCATATGACTATGTTCAGCCACCTGACCAGTTGGGGCCAAACTGTCTGTTGATTTGACCCCCGTTAATCCAAAAGCAACCTTACACTGACCCCTGGCTCAGACTGCAACACAATGCCCGACCAGTTACATCATGATGCCACGTCACCAGCCCACCAAACTGACATATCAAACACTTAGGTCAAACGGTCCAATATGAATCCCATGGTCACTAATCCAATCTATCTAATCTTTTCTATCCCACCAGCTAAGATGAACCACTGTGTCAGCCCCACTTCCACGGGCAAAACTTTAGCACAATAACACTCCCTGTCTCTCTAGCCTGATCCCAAACAAATGATTACTCCAACAATGTGGGCAGCTGTGGCCCGTTACTGGTCCAACAGCGCCAAGGTGGCAATCAAAGCAAATAATATCACATTAGATACCCTCACAAAATTCTCATTGGCCAACTGAACCATGTATGCTTTGACATATCCAATATACGTCACTTCATGAGCAACATTTGCCACATGGAAAATATAGCTAGGAGATATATATAGGTAGTACTGGTGAGAGAATTCTTGATGATCTGATCCTGTGGCTAGACATCAGCAAGTAAGCTAGAACAGGAGTTTCCATAAATAGGGTTATCTTCAGGAAGCCAACCCTGATTACTTTCTCCGGTGCGTCCGAAATTGGCATCGGGGCCACTGCCACAGGGCAGGGACAGCACGTTGACACTATTTCTTGAAACAAGAGATAAGAATATTCACGCTTAAGACCAAGGGGTATCTGGGAACAGTCATTGACACAGCCTTTCCAGATGGAGATGGACACAGCTGACAAACCTATCACAGCTAATTGGTCAGCTGAACCACACTTACTTCATCGTCCCTGGCACTTGATGCTTCATGAGCAACCTCCATTGTACGGAGAAGATTGTACAGAGACATAATAAGGTGTCGCCAACTCAGAGAAACCTTGTCAATTTGAGCCTACGTAACTGTAACTGTAACTGCAACTGTATTTTATCGTCTTACAACTATTTGTGTATTGACATCCATATTATCTGCAAATGTAGCTCAGTCCCAATTTGTTTTCTGACGGATGTCTTTGATATCTTTCTCAGCAATCCATCTATACTCGGGCTCCGGTGTGGTACATATGTATACAGTGAGTTTTGTGATTTTCACGTGATTGGTGGGTGGTTCTTTGGGGTTTTGAGAGCGAGTGGTGACTGGTTATGCAAAAGGGTTTTCAATGGGGTTAAATATTTCAACAGCCTTCTTTGTACAGGTACGGGTATGCATTATTTAGCAATTGGAAGTGGGCGTGTGCCTCCTATCTTGTGATGCCTAAATGGTCCGTGTACCTATCAGGATGATATTTTAGTGATAGCCTTCTGAATTGGCTCTTGATTTCTCTTTCTGTAGCATTTGTAGTGAGTCATAATGCTCGTAAGGAGGCTTCTCTGTTGTGTCCTACTTATCCGTGGGCGTAGTTCTGGTGTTGGTGGTTTGCTTGTGGGGATGAGGATCGGCTCTTTTTGTTAGATAATGATGATTGATTGTTTCGTGAGGGAGAAGCTGCTCTTGATGATGTTGAGGGGGTGGTATTTGCCATTATTCTTGGCGTGTGTTCCTCTTTTGCGGTGGTGGTATGTTGATTCCTTGTTGTCTAAGTATTTTGGTGTGCCAGTTCCATAGAGTTTTATTTAATGTAATATGCAGCCATTTTCTGAAATGTCCATTGTTGGACTGCTTTTGACTCCATTTCTCCTGTCCTCTTGTTTTTGACTACTTTTATTTCAAGCATTTCCCTTGGTAGAAGCACTTGTAGTGCTTTGACTAGGGCTTTTTTGTTGGTAGTCAGCACCTCTCCCGGTGGTCGGGGTCTGTTTACCTGTGCTGATAGTAGAAGCTTTGGGGGTGGAAGTTCAGTGCTCTTGCTATTTTACCACGTAAGGTCATTTGTCTTATGATAATTTGGTTGCCTGCAGTTGGGATGTTGTAGAAGATTTTCATAATTTGTTTGTTGGATATTTTCTCATTGATCACTTGTGACATTTGTATGCCTAGAATTCGCCAAATGCTTCTGTACCAGAATGCGCCGAGTCTGTTGATGTGCACTTGTCGGAGTGACCATGTTTCACACCCCCATAGTAGAAGGTTTGCTGGGATGGCCATAAAAAGGCATATTTTGCTTTAAGTTCAATTCTCGGGTTTTCCAGATGCACTTTAGTGCTCTCATTGATTTGTTTGCTGGTGCTACTCTGTGTGTCGCATCATGATCATCTATCAGGTCAAATAAGACGTATAAACCAAGGTATTTGAAGTGTTTGCAGAAGTCTACAAACCCATTGGTCACAAATATTCCATTTGTGAGTTGTGAGTGGTCGTATAATTTCTCTCTTTGCTTCTGTGACATTGTTGACATAGTCACGGGTTTGGATTTCCTTGCATCTTGTGGTTGAGCTTCTATATTATTGTGTCCATCGTCATTGGTTGTGTCGTCAGATCCAGATAAAGTTGGAGTTTCATTTTGCATCGGTGCTTGGATTTGTGTTACTTCTTTCTGTTTATAGAAGCTTGCGGTTGGGATGTACATAATTTTGGTCTTTGGTGTTTTATCTTCTCTGCTGATATGCATCTCTAGGCCTAATCTCTTGAACATGTTGCTCACTAGCTCTATGCCTGTTTGAAGATCTTCTCGTGAGTTGAATATGAATGCTTCATTGTGAACATATAGGATTTGTACAGAGTTTCATTTTGCATCGGTGCTTGGATTTGTGTTACTTCTTTCCGTTTATAGAAGCTTGCGGTTGGGGTGTACATGACTTTTGGTTTTGATGTTTTATCTTCTCTGCCGATACACATCTCTAGGCCTAATCTCTTGAATATGTTGCTCACTAGTTCTATGCCTGTTTGAAGTTCTTCTCTTGAGTTGAATATGAATGCTCCATCGTAAACGTATAGGATTTGTATAACGTGGATGTGTCTCCTTTGTTTAAGTTGCCCTTGTTGTGTCCAGTGAGTTTGCCATTGCTAAATGATTCCTCAATTTCCATGGAAACACAATTGTATTGTACTTTGTTGATCCCTTTTATGTCCCATTATTTTTCATGTGTCTCTGCAAAGATAGACACAATGAAGTTGAATAATACCGCTGATAGATTGTTGCATTGCCGTACTCCAACTGTTTGAGGGATACTTGTGTTTTCTTTTCCTATCACATGTATGACTTGGAGTTAGTATAAAGTGTCTCAATTGCTTTTCTGAACTTGGGAGGTGCTCCGTATCTTTCAAGGATGTCAATTATTAGCTTGTGATTGGCAGTATCAAAGGCTTTTACCAGGTCGGCAAACACAATGTATGTTTCTTTATTGCACTGTCTTCTCAAATGTAGTAGAGCTTTCAACGTGAAGTTTCCATCTTACTAGTCTGAATTTTGCGCTACTCCAAATTGGTATTTTGTCCCATGTTTCTGCTAAATCTTGTAAGATCTTGCAGTGAGGATTCTACTTAATATCTTTGAGTATAGATCCATTAATGACACAATTCTGTATTTGTTTGGATTGGTTGCATTTGGCTTCTTTGGTACTAGTACTCCTTGTAATTTGTGCCAGCTTTCATAGTCTATTTCTCCTTCCCAAAACTTGACTATCAATTCAAATAATTTTGCCAAGTTTCTTTTGTCCATTGCTTTGAATGCTTCACATAGTATGTTATTTGCTCCATGTGACTTGTCATTATTCATTCCAAAAAACTGCTCTTTCAAATTCTTCCCAATCAATTGGACTATCTAGCTCATGCGGTATTTCTCTCTGGATGATATGGTCAAGTGCTTGCGGTGATACTTGCTTGTGGTTGTTGAAGATCTTGATGCAATGAGGTTTCATAACACTCATATGCTCCTTGTCTGTTTTTATCATATTACCATTTGATAATTTGAATGACATGTCCTTCATGGAATTATGACTTGATAAGTTCACCTTTTTAGCAAGATCTATTCCTTGCCACATTGCCTTGCTGAATTTTCCTGTTAGGTGAATGGACTTTCTCAATTTAGTAATAACAGGAGTTTCCATGAATAGGGTTCAGGAAGCTGACCCTGATCACGTTCTCTGACACATCCAAAATTGGCATTGGGTGCCACTGCCCGGAATAGAGATAGCACAGTACTACTAATGATAAGGGAGGGAATAAGGTGTGTGTGTGTGTGACTCGGCCTCCGTCTCCTGGACATCTTACCCATACTCGGGTCTATCAAGACCGGACAGGGCTTTCCAGGAGCTTAGGCTCTTGCTGTTAATAAGATATAATTGCTACAGTAGAACACAAAGATTACGCCCTACCAACGGTACCAAAACTTATGCCTTATAGCAAACCCACCAGTCCCCCCCCCCAAAGTCACTGAGCCCTGTGACCTGCCCTGTGCAGTTACCCGGCCCCGGCTTCACCGTAAGCCAAGTGCCCGTTGGCGTCTGCCAGGTCCCTTACTGCATCGATGTCTATCAGTTGCTCTTGCCAGAACTGGCGGGGCTGGTTCCGCGCTTCCTCTTTGCACCTTCACAGAGACCAAAGATGGGCCAATTGACGATGTGTGCGGCAATGATCTGCCTGTGCACTTAGGCATAATGTGTCATTGCGTGTAAGCTGTCCTCTTTGAGCACCTTCTCTGTCGCGGGGCAAATCCAAAGTATAGCCGCTCATGGTGCAGTCATTCTGACAGCAACATGGGCGGCTATACTTTGGATTTGCCCCGCGANCCTCCTCCCGATCCTCCTCCTCCTCCGGACTTGCCTCCCTTGCCGGAGTAGCTGCTCGAGGTGTCGTCGTCGTCGTCATACCAGCCTGGGGGACCGGTCCATCCGCCGACGTACACCCAGTGACCATCGGAAGAAGAGGAGGAACTTGAGGACTTGGCTCCCTTGGACTTGCTTCCCTTGCTCCCCTTGGACTTGGCTCCCTTGCCTCCCTTGGACTTGGCTCCCTTTCCGGAGTAGGACCAGCCGCTGCTGCTGGAAGAGCTCGAGGAGGTGTAGTAGCCGTGGTAGCCGCCATGGTGTCCGCCGTGGTGACCGCCGTGGTGACCCCATCCGCCGTGGTGTCCCGGAGGAGGGCCGTGATGTCCCCCCCCATGGTGTCCGCCGTGGTGGCCAGGAGGTCCCCACGGTCCCGGGGGGTAACCCCACCCGTGGTGACTGTAATAATCATCATCGTCGTCGGCGCTTGAACTCGTGCCGGACTTGCCACCCTTGCCGGATCCTCCTCCGCTACCGGACTTGCCACCCTTGCCCGAGTAGGAAGTGTTGCTCGAGTAGTCATCATCGTCGTCGTCGTGGGGGCCGACCCATCCGTCGTGGTGGTCCCCGTGGCCGTTATGTCCTCCGCCATGCCAGTCGTCGGTGTGTGGTTTGTGCCAGTCGTCATCATCGTCATCATCGTCCGCGCTGGAGGAGCTGCATCCCCCTCCAGACTTGCCGCACTTGCTTCCACCTCCTCCTCCCGATCCTCCAGAGCCACTCTTGCCTCCCTTGCCACTGTAGCTGCCGCTACTGTAATCATCGTCGTCGGCCCATCCGCCGTGATATCCCGTCGAATGACCGGCGTGGTATCCGCTTTCGTGTCCGGTGTTGTGCGCGACCGCCGCGGGGAGGGTGGCGACCGACCCGAGGCCTAGGAGGGCCGCGGGCGGAAGGAGGAGGGCTATGCTCGTCTTCATTATTTATATGGGTTCTATATTCTGAACCTACCTTCGCTCACACTGTTCAAGTTCAATATGTTTAGAGGAACGTTGTGTATGGCCGATTCGATAGAAGCACCACTGTCTTGGTTCGTTATTGTGATCGATATTGGAAGCGATCTATCGGGAAGTTGCGGTGTTGTGGAACCAATTTATTTGTGTACGAGATGTGTCGTTTGTATCAATTAACAGCCCTGGTTCGCGGCTGATTCGCGGTAAATATCGGCTCGTTGGCTCGAGGCAATCGGATTTTGTGAGACGATACGGTACGATAATGTGATGTATCGTAGGAGTAGAAGTACATATGTACCTAGGTAGGTACATACTTCTAGGTACATACGTAGAAGTATTCGTAGAAGCAGCGCGGACATGACCATGACACCAACATGACACCGCCACCGCCCGGCCGTGATGCGAACATCATTATCTACGATAACTGTTCTTATCAGATATCGGCGCGGCGACGGATCCGATTTCGATCCTATCAAAGAAATCGCCACTCGTCCCGCGACGAGACCTCATTGCGATCGAGCGTCCCCCTTCGCCTTCGCGTCGAACTCGAACTTGCGACCGCCGACCGTATAACTACAACGATAATGATTCGCTGCCGTCGAACCAGAACCTCCGATCATCCTCCCAACTCGCGACCGACCGATAGCCGATGCGCCGAGGAACAGGAACGCGCGCGATACGACTGCGCTACAACGACGCTACCACAATGACGCGATACCAGCTTCCCAACGCCCAACGCCCAGCGACAACAACTGTTCTACCGATTCGTACTCGTACCAGAATCGTTGGCGAATGCGACAAATACTATGCGAATGCGAAAATGAGAACGCGATCGAAACACGAACAACACCATTCCGAACAACACCATTCCCTGTTGTGCACCTACGTTCGCATTTCCTTGCGAAACGAACGCGCGCAACGAGCAACGAGACGGATGTCCTCCCCTCTCTGTCCTCTTCGTCCTCCCCGCCCTCCCCCTTCTCCTCCATTGTACGAACGCGCAACGAGATGGACGCCCTCCCCCCTTCTCGAAACCGGAGGCCTCGAGGATGAGGGAAGGGAAAGTTTGGGGTTGACAAAAGAAGGTGATTGAGAGTTCTTCGTACCGTGCCAACTTGTCGAAAACCCGGACTTTTGTCGCGGCCTACAGTGTATGACACTAATCGTGTCGTAGCCCAGAATTCAGAGGGGGGAGGGGTGGGATTTCCATACATCAACTATACACAACACGACCCAAAAACGCAAGGTAACTACAGCATCCCATACCGTCGTTACCTTTCCCAACATCGACTTTTATTCCTCACCCGCGGCATCCTGCCAGAACGACACTTCGGGTATCGTACCGTACGAACGACAAAGCGAACGATCGCGATCCAGCCGCCGCTGCACGTGCAAGCGCCTCCTCGGCAC
>JALLOY010000552.1:0-11030 GCA_036939835.1 Thalassiosira delicatula
TAGCCGAAGCTAGTGACATCGGCCGGTTGTGAGTGCCAGTCGGACGTAATACGTCAGAAATTGTAGTCGTGTTCTGCACAGTGCACTAGCAGCGTTGTGCCACTGCGCCACGTAGATACGTTAACTGCCCAGCTTTCGATTGATATGTGATTAGTCATATCTTTCAAAGATCAGAACGTGACCATTACCTACCTGCAAGGCAGGCTTCCTAAATGGTCGTCCTGAGGAGCCCATTTCTGATTTAGCAGGATAGCTGTAAACCAAATATCTGAGGAGCATGGGTGTAGCATCGTACCGCTATGTAGTCAGATTTGTTAACAGCAGAGCTTTTGATTGATATGTCATAGTTCATACTTTCTATGGTGCTAATAGTGCCATTATCTACCTACAAAATAGGTAGGTCAAAATGGGCGCCTGGATGCATCCATGACGGGAAATTAGGGAAGGAGAACAAGCATGGTGAAGCACTGCAAAGAGGTGATTGTTGGCATGAAATATAAGTTGCTGTTGTACATGCAATTGGATGACAAGAAACCCGTGGAGTGAATTGATGTTAGGTAGAACAGCCTTTTGAAAATAATATAATTGCAGGACAAAGTGAAGAAATGCGTTTGTTATATGGTACAGACGTAGTGAGTTGCATCATTATATATAAGTATTCTTCACCCAAATGGTGGCGTCTGTCACATCTGTCATGTGACAGAGGCGCTACGGCAATGTAACTAGAAGTTCATTATTTCAATGAGAGTCGCATATGTTTGTTTTGCCACGTGTCATGTTGCCCATCATGAAAAATACATTATCACGCGTGACCTGACATGTGGTACCCGTGTCATCTGTCACGTGATAAATCACATCATGCACTCCTGGAGGCATGGTGTGGCACAGTTTCCACGTAACCCCGTATGAAATGACGTGACGTGATAGATCTCCAGAAAAATGCTCCTAACTTGGCTGGGGATAACCATTTGGGGGGGCATCCTGGTGACCAAGCGTCATTGGGGACATAAGTACATATATGCTTACATGGGCAGGATATGTCGTGCATCTGGTCATTGTCGGGCCGTGGACACAAGCGTCATGTACACATTTTGTGTTGTGCATGCCTGCCGTACCGATTTTGTGAACAACACACACGGTATGTATGCAGTTTCTATGGTAGTCTATGTCAAGGGTCAAGGGGTACAATCCTATGCGAATAAACTTTTAGAGCTCTAACGAGCTCGTAGAAGCCAAAGAGGTTCATGATCTATTTTTGTGTGTTGTTGTCTTCCGGAGGTGGTCTTTGCCACAGCTGGCCTATCGAGGCCTAAGCCAGTGCTCCACTCACCGACCGTCAAGAGCTCATAGGTGTAGAAACCTAACCAAAAGTAAAGGGGTGTACTTAGTCGTATATTGTACAGTACAGTGCGAGGGGCTATTATGCGCCGATACGCCCACTTTGCGTATTCCTTCACACTGCCGCTGACTTTTCTTAGAACAATTCAGTTGAGTGTTCTGCGATGTCAATTTCTCTTCGCAGACATTGATAAATAAAAAAGAACCCGTAACTAATTAGTAATCCAGTAACAAAATTTAATAAATTTGGAGTATGGATTTGAATAGTGTTTATGAATGAGGATGAAACTCATAGTAGATCTTAGCGCAAATACTTTTGTCCAACGTTGATTCCCCCCCCTTCACGTTCACTTGTGAATCTGAGTCTCTTCTGAAATTGAAATTATCGCCAGCATCAATGCTTTAGTGCGTTTGTCACGATTTTTTTGATAATCAGTGGCAGGTCAGAACTTTGGAAACATACTTGGGCACGCTCATTTGGAATGCAACTCGCCAAAACAGATGCCTCATCACCCAACGAGCCAATGAAAATCAAATGAGTGTGAACATCTTGTGCTTGCAATGGTGCTAGATCATCAACAGTGATGTCGTATCGCTCAAGATTGGCATCTGATATGATTATGATCAACTCTCCCTTTGTTGCTTCCTCGACAGCCAATGAAATTGCTTCAATGGTGTTGTCTCCAGCATACGTGTACTGCGTATTGGCTACCATACTTTCTAGAACTCGCAATTGAGTGGCCTCGTCCAATTCTGTTTCTGGATGGACCAGTGGAATCTTGGCGGATGATCCATTATGGCCAACAATGTGAAATCTAAACCTCCTATCATCGTGCAAGCTTTCCATCATCATCAAAGTTGCTTCCAGCAGACGCTCAAGTCTTTGGTCATATCCATTGAATCTATACATGGATGCCGAAATGTCAACAATCAATTTGATTGTGACTGGTTCGGAGTCAAGAGAAATGGCATCAGCGCCATCTGGAATTCCACGCCGCTTGAAAACATCTCTTTCACCTGACAGTGCATCAACTATTCTGTTTTCGTCAAGCTCGCCAGACGTTTGGCCCTTCAGCCAAACTCGCTCTTCGCTGCGTTTTTTCATGTCTTTCAAATGACTTTTGAGTTGAACAATTTGCTCTTCTACTTGTGCTCGAAGATTGCTGTATCGCTCCCAATCAAGTTTTCCCATATCAAGCTCTTTCAGCCTCTTCTTTAATCCTTCTTCGGCCATTTCTTTTGCCCTCCTTTTAGCTTCTTCGGACACTTCTGCTTTCATTTTTTCAGAAAGTTGGTGTACAGGATGACCCAAATCGAGTCGATATGGGCCACCTCTCCCTCCAAGACCTTGCAAGTCGAGTTTTCAGTTGGAACATTGAGCAACGGATTTTGCAAGGAATCGATGTGATGACAGAGTAAACTTACCTGCGGTGTCGGAGCCGCCAGTTCCACCAGCCCATGTATTTCCTCCTGAATTAACAATTTATAATGAGATGCAGCGGAGCTGTCAATTAAATTAAGACTTGAAGGACCTGGAACAGCTTACCAACATGAGGTGCATTGGTAGGATCAATTTTACCATGTTTGGGGCTGCTGGCCCTTGTTTTTGGTGTTGAAACACCCTCCTCAAGGACAGACTTTTTCTTTCGAACATTTCCTTCCTCAGATACGTGGATGCCATAGCTGTTGAAGACAGCATCCAAATGTTTCGATAATCCCTTGTCAAGACGATCAAAGGCGATGACATTTTCGACTGCATCTTCAATTCCATCGTCAGGAAATGCATTCAAGTGCTTGACAACATTGACCGATTCTCGGACGCTGAAAGGGTAGATCATTTTTCCATCTTCGTGAGCTTCTCTTAGGTGATCCCATACGTTTACAATCCTATCAATCACACGCGAATGCACTTTATCACCGTAGCTAATTAGAATACGCTTGTGAGATTCCTTATCCATTGGTGGCACGATATGACATGAAAACACATCGGACATTTCCCTGTTCAAATCATTGCCATGGAACGGATATCCAGCGGGGTTTGATAATGACCAGATGGAAAATTCTTCGTGTATTGAAATGATAGCTGGGTCAGAAGAACTCTCTCCGTAGCAAAGCAGACGTCCATCTGGTAGCGATAGCTGGCCATCTTCAATCAAGCCTTTAAATAACGCCACGACCTCAACTGGCGCTTTATCGGCCTCATCCAGTACCAAGATCCGACCATGTTTTGCAGCCCTTACAAGGGGAGAATCACGATATACAATTCGCCCATCTTCTACGAAAGGTACCAGCATCAAAGATTGGATTGTGGTATCTCGATGTAACTGTAGATATTCTCGTTCGCAATTCAATTGATGCAGCACATAGTCAACAATTTTATTTTTTCCAACACCCTGAAATCCAGAGATCAATAAAGCCTTTTCTCCAACGCTGTGCGCCTCTAAAATATCCATCATCACTTTTGACTGGCCAGGATTCTCTTGAAAGTGGGGGTTTGGCACTAGCAGTGGATTGGACGAAGTTCTTTTGCAGGATTCTATGATCTTATCCATTGAGGCAGCACACGCATCACGTCTCCCACTATTTGTGATACCGCACTTCAATAGGCATTTCTTAATGATAAGTTTTTCCCATTCCGGCAAAAAACTAGTCATCAATGTGTTGTTGATGACATCGCCAAGCTCACTTGGCCTCTGCTCTACTCTTCGGCAAATGTGCTTCATCTTACGCATTGAGAGCTGAATTGATTCTTTTTCTGCCACACTGTCGATGGATATCCCGTCCAGTTTTTCCTGCAATGAAAGAATCTTGTTCAACACCTTTCTCTTCAATGATGGAAACGTCTGCATCAAAATGGCTCGTGACTCCTCACTGGGTAATGGTTTAACTTCAATCCAGTGGAACATGGTCTTAATCTCTGGAGTGATCCATGATTTCTCAGTTGGTGGATGTCCAATTGCAATGCATTTAAATCTATCACTAGCCTGAAACCGGCTGCCATCTGGTAAGACCGCCAAGCCTTGTTCGAAAAGCAAAGCAAGGGATGTCAAAGTGTCAGACCGAAGCTTGTCGATGCCATCCAAAATTACCCAGGTACCCGTCCTCGCTGCTCTTGTGAGTGGGGTTTCTACCCAAATTGTATCTCCGGATTCTGCACATGTGCCACGAATCATGAGCAAATCTCGAGCATTCATATCAGGGTGGACGCTTAACAATTCGCATTTTTCACCCACGGCGTGCGCAAGGTTTCTCGCAACTGCCGATTTGTAGCATCCTTTCGGTCCAACTACAGCTACAGCTCTCTCGCTGCTTTCAAAACCTGCCATTATTAAATCCTGAACTGATTTTGTTGTGTTTGTTTCAACAAAATTAGGTGTATGTTCTTTCAGTTCGTACCCATCTATTTTCACTGGATTTACTAAATCACTAACTCCAAGCATTTCTCCAGTTATATTGATGCCATGTGCATTCAGAGCAGCATGAGGCGTGATGCTTTGTTGGTGTTTTTCTAGATAACAAATAGTATTGTGGAGAGATTCCAAGTTCGCACCATGAGGTACTTCTCCTGCCGTCTGCACTAAATTTGTCATTGGTTTGATATCTAATTTTCCACTTGACCTTGCACTAGCGGTCACCAGCATATCACCCACTTCGACTGTAGATGCCAAACGGGCCTGGAACCTCGAACGTAGTGGGGGATCCAGAGCTGCACTCTCTCCATCGAAAAGACTCGACAATGCAGCCACTCGGAAATCAGGATGCACTGAAATGCCCATCTTATGAGTATCGTGTACATCTGGGGAGACTAGCATGCTGCCATCATCCAGCGGAAGTTCTCTATTTTCCAGCAGATTGTTCAGGGTAGGCAAAACATTCCGTTCAGCCTTTTCTAGGCCATCAAGAATTAGCAGACTGGGGTGTAGAAAGAGATAAATCCAATTGCAATTAGATTTTAGAACAAGGTAAGTGATGATTCAGGTACCTCACTTACCGCCCGTGTATTGCCGCCCTCACGGGTGCTTGGTTTACATATCTTGTTTCATGATTAGATACTTCTTTGCGTTGCTTGAGATCAGCTTCTGATGTATCTTTTGAAATTGACACCCATTCAATCTCTCTTCCCACCAATGATGCATAGAGCAGCATGAGATGCCTTCTATCCCTTGCCAAGCTAGGTTAACCCAAAAGGAGAGACGAAAAGAGAGGAGGCGCATCAATAAAAACTATCCACAATCATTGTCCCACGAAACAAAAAAGATGATGAATACCTGGGGGAACCCAAAAGGAGAAAATCCTGCCTAAGTATCAAATCCTTCTGGAGCATCCAACGCAAATGAGAAAGATGACATGGGGGTAGGCTAGCATTCACTTCAAATTCCTTCAGTCTAGATGGAAGGTGCGGCACCAGATGAGGTGCATCCCCCCGAGGAGGATTTTCCACCTTGACATCTCCAATTGTAACTGAATTATCAAGTGTGTTGATTGATCTCCGGAAGCGCGAACTTGAAAATGCATCCAAAAATAATATTCTTTGGCGCCGCCGCTGAAGATATGGCCTCAGTAATGTGAACATGGTTCGCGCTTCAGCTTCAGCACGCACGGCTGGAATCTAGAACGTGACATGAGATTGGGAGGAGATAGGAGTAAAGATGGAGGCTGGAGATCCTATCGTACCAGCTTCCGCTTCCGGTCGGGGTGATGGGCCGTGACGCCGTGACCTGCAAGACAATCACAATGGATTTGACATACCTACCTACATACACATAGCTATACCTTCTTCGCCAATTTTGAAAATTGGCGAAGTTGTGAATAGAGATTAACGCATTTTGATGTTGGAAATTATCTCGCTCCTACCGGGAAATTCCCCCTTTTCCTGAATTCGTTGGATTCTTCTGTATAATCCACATAGGAACCAAACGCAAAAATCTAAAGCTAGCGGCAGTTATACCAATTGTTATTCCCTGCCTTGCATGATCCTGAACTGGTCTCACACGTGGATTGCTGATGTAGATCAATATGCAAAAGAGTGTCCAGATGTCGTTGCTGCGGCATTGCGGGCTCAGGATCTTTTGTTTGAAGTTCGCGCCAAACAAGAACAATCCCTCATGTTTTGACATCACCATGGCTGCAGCCCCGCCCTGACGCACTCTATTTGCCACTCTCCATGCCGCCCACCATTGCCTTTGTAGGTTGGGGTACGCCGCCTCTCGAAATCCGCTCAATTTCTACCTCCTCTCGACCATGCTAAAAACCCCGTCGAAACGGAGGAGGCCCTTCAAAGGCCGTTGAAGCATCTGGTAGGGACCAGGGGAACCTTGGCAAATAGAACATTTGGCTGGTGGGTCACCGTCACCTCTATGTTGCAATACAGGCCGTCGCCACGGATCCCACGTACTAGCTCTTCTAAAAAATCCGCCCCGCCCATCCCTGAGCTTCTCCCCAATGAAATCAGGGGATCTTTTCAACTATAGCAGCAATCAGCTGTTGGAGCTGAGAGCAGTGTCGCTTACACAATTGATGATATAGCTGGTGCGGCTCGTTCTGGAGTAAACGTTGTTCATTTGGATGACTGCTCAGAGGAGAGGCGTATTTCTGCAGATTCGCACTTTGTGGATCTCCTCAAGTACTCCAGCAACGAGCATCCAGGAGAGGACCAAATCAAGTATGCCTTGTTGGTCTTGGTGATGGAGTCCCTTCTTTCGAAAAATGCAAGTAATTGGGTATTGAGTTTTATGCCCTAGCATCTCCAAGGTATCCTCGAGAACATCATTACCCAGCAGGATCAACTACTCACACTGGCCCTCTAAGTCTAAGCAGATGGTGAATATGGAAGGCTAGGGATTCTATACAGCAAATTGTTGAAGGCACTTCCCTCACCGCAGCATTCTTGTTTTGGTTTCAGAGGAGGAGATGAGGAAACAGTGGACAAGCAAGAACATCAAGAGCCTGGGTGTCTACAGTTCATGTGCCAAGTGTGGCCACAACTACACGTGCTACCACAGGAAGAAGCAGATCGAGATGGACAACAAGAAAGATAAGAAGGCTTATAAAAAAGGCCAAGCAAGATCACAAAGACAAGATTGTGATAGGAGAAAAATCGATTGCGCCAAGCCAGAAGCAGCGGTGACTCCAAATGACGTACTGCTGTATCCAAGTTTGCTGCTCGGGTTATGGTGGCAATCAATGTGGTTGTTTTGATGACGGCACGTGCAAATTTTGTCTATTCCCTTGCTCGTTTGTCTGTACATTGATAAATTACAATCCTGTTTGATGGATCAGCTTAAAAAAGCCAATCCAACACCTGTTGGTTCTCAAGCCGACTCTGCTTGTCAATACTTGACTTGGTCATTGAAACTCCAGAAGTCTAGCTTCAAGAGCATCTCAAGCTGGTACAAGAAACTCAAGAAAGCCGGGAAGCTTGTAGGTATGCACCGAACTTCCCTTGCCCTTGTCATGTCAAACTTCATGCACAATCCTCCTTCTCGCAAAGCCCGCCAAGAATTGAAGGTTCATGTTGAAAAGCTCTCTCATCCAAAGATTCCAACTTGGATTTGCTGGCACGGTAGAGACAACCCCTTGCCAGAACTGGTGCCAAAAGGCGTGTCAAGAACAATAGACTCATCAGTATTTGTGAACTGGCACTGTCTCCTAAAGACAAAGCCCAAATCTTGGACAACCACAAACCTGCATTGAAGCCTGCATCGAATCCAGCGTCAAAATCCACGAAGACTTAGGAGTCTTGTGAGAAGGATGAGCATCTTCGAGATTGGTGCAAGGCATTGATCAACTTTGGAGTAAACTTCAACGACTTAACCACAGAGCAAAAGAAGAAACAAACGCAGAGCATGAGTGCTCTGAAATGGTACGGTAAGGCAATTTGCAAGGACAATTGTGACAATATCACTGGTATGCTTGCTGACAAGGACAATGAGTGGGAACAAAGTCATAGTGAGGAGATGCATGCACAAGTGATGAACACCCATGCATACAACTCCTAGTTTCTATTTAGATATGTCATTTTATTATATATCAATGTAACATCCAATTATTCAATAGACTAGATTGTATGAATCACTTGATTGTTTGTATATTATGAGGTACCCAAGGATTTACACGTGTAAAATATTTTGAGCAATGGAAAAGTAAGAACAATCAAGTTGATATGATTCTTTAGTTGGTCCATTGTTGTCAGCTGATTAAAATGACACTGCAGACGACTCTAGACCAAGTTGAAAACGCATTCAGCAGCACTCTCTACTGGCCAATAGGGTGCACAAAAGACGTACCTGTGGCCAGCATTGTGAATCAAGTTGAGAATAATTGGATTCTTGTGAGAAATCAAGTTGTCCAATGTGAAAACAAAAGACCATCCTGGATGATTTGTTGCCAAATCATCCAGAATTCTTTGAATGAATTCACAGAGCCGTACAATGGCCATTCTCCCATTCATCCAAATCATGTGCCACCGCTGAGCAGCAATATGATCTCCACAAATGGCAAGTAGCAGGTTCAGCTTCTTTCCTTGGCTGTAGATGCCTTCCTGAGAACATCTCATCTGCAATTTTGGTGTTCAAGTTTGAACACAGCTTCATTGATATTAATGATGTTGCGTACCTTGACTCCCTTCATACCAAGAGGTGGATGTATTGTCCAGTAGATGTGCCTCTTCCTCAGAGCTGTACCAGTGTATGCCAAAGCTGGAGTTGCTGAAGCTGCCTTCTGCCGTAAACCAAGAGGTTCTTTGGCACAAAAAAAGTTGTGAATTTGTTGAGTATGGATCAGTCAGTGGATCAAGATTGAAAAGGTAGGCACGGCATTCTGTAAGGGTGGCCTTTGGGAAGCACGACCGGTTGAGAGCCAGACTCGTCAGTACATCGCCAAGAATTTTGCGCTCGGAGTACTTGTTTCCAGTTGCTTGTTTTGAGCAGCTATCACCAGTTTTGTAGAAGATGCTGATTCATTGCCTGCAAGCCTTCAACAAAGGGAACTTCCATTTGCTGCAGCAACTTTCAAGGCGAAGAGATTCAAGGTCATCGCCGCAAAGATGCATTTCCAACACCATTTGCCGCATGTGGTCGCTGAACGGATTCCCACGTGTGTTCCATTGGGAGGACGGAGTCGTGGATCAAGATCCACTTTGTCGACTTGCATCCTGCTCTGTTTTCGATGAGGTTGGCGAGATGGGGTGGGAATTCGAGCAGAATTTGAGAGGAGGAAGGGGAGGCTCTGATATTTTCAAAACAGCTGGACGAAATCTACGCCAACGGATGTATATTGTTCTTGAACCCTGTTGGAAAGTATACCTTGACCTACAGAGGCAATGGTGGACGATGGAAAGAGTGGGAATGGGAGCGCGCTAGGGCGGAAATACCACCATGGTCATCTAGGAGTGAGAAGGATGGTCGGTGTGCGGCGCGGATGTCAAGAGGAAGATCCTGAGCGCACAATGCAGCAGCAACGACACCTGGTATAATTTTACGTATCAACTACTGAAGAGGGACATCAGCAATCCACGAGTGAGACCAGTTCAGGATCATGCGAGAGAGAGAAGAATGGCTAGTAACTGCCGCTAACTTTAGATTTTTTCTATTTGTCAACGAAATTAGGAAGGGGGGATATTTCCCGGTAGGAGCGGGATATTTCCCAAAAATAGGTAAAAATCATTTGATTCGGAAACTGTATTATTTTGTGGATGTGAATAAAATTCCCCGTGTACACCACTTGACAGGTGTGCATGCATGCAAATGCCAACGAGCCTCGTCCTACAGGAGTTCATCCATTTATATAATTTGGCACTGAAAATCAAATATGGATATGTCTATATGGAGATTTTAGGAGGGATGTATGGATTACCACAAGCAGACATTCTGGCAAACAAGGGGAACACTGGGACACTAGTCTAATGTGTTACTCTTATGAGAAACTAAGTCTGCATGGGGTAAAATTGGACAATAAGTAGGCGATATGAGACATAGTAACGGTTTGTATCAGATATTTTAGCATTGTAAATGTATGTGTAACTATTGAATTTCCAAAAACTTGTGTCATTTGAGATCAACTAAACTATGTGACAAATATTCAATTGGTGTGGTTTCATTATCATTATAGAGTGATTCACAAAAAAATTGAATTTAATTATGGGATAGACAAAGTGAATTCAAGAAGTAAGTCGACGCAATTGAAATCTGCACCGTGATTCCGTTGGAATTCAATTACTGCTTTTAAATGTTCAAATCCCATCTCTCTGCTGAGCTGCAAAAGGCTTTCGTAGTCCTGTTTCTGGTTCATTAATTGATTTGCGCCGCCAAGGTCTTCGATTAAGTAGAAAAAAACATATGCTAAAAGTCCTTGCTCACTACGAGCGATCAACGTGATATCTTCTATATTTTCCCAGTCGATTTCTAAATATTCTTCTCCTCGCATTGCAATCATTGTCAGATCACACTCCCATAATGGAACAATTTCAGGAGCCTCACTCTTATCCCAAGATGCAGGCAGAAATCCGCCCTCTTCGCTTGATTCGTAACACAGTAATGGTGATATTCTACATCGATATTCTAAATACTCATTAGTCAGTTCACCAAGACTCAAACTACGTAAACCCGTTTTCAACTCTTCAAGCAATTTAGATCTTTTTTGAAGTGATACTAATGGCATCATTAATTCCCAGGAGGTGTCCAAATAGATCTTGC
>JALLOY010000553.1:0-11011 GCA_036939835.1 Thalassiosira delicatula
ACCAACAATATTTTTTGTGAAAAAATTATTTTATGTACTAACTTACCTAACCACTATTTATTTAGTCTTGCGGAACTTTTCAGTCATGGTTTAGAGAAAGAACAACACGGCACAACGGGGACGACAATGATGATGCAGTTGGCCACAGAACCATTGCAGTCCTTGCCCATTTCCCCTGCCATCTGACTGCCCTGCCAAGTAGATCCTCCCATCAAGGCCACCAATGGCACCAAACCCACTACAATCTGCCGTCTTGATGGCTTCCAACACTGGGAACTGATCCATCTTTGCCAGCGTTGACAACAATTTGTCGGTTGATGGACTGCCATGGCGCTGGGTGGCCAGGAGGTGTAGTGTGCCATCTATCGCCCTCTGGTGGTGTAATAATCAAACGAAGCCTGGTACTGAGCTGGAAGAACCACTCTGACAGAACAGTAGAAAAATATATTTATGTTTGACATGTAGCTATCTACATACATTGGTATTTATTCCTTCGTATGGTTTTCAAACCAAATTATGTACGTTAAAAAGCATGTATTTAGCCAATCACAGTAGGATGCATGTAGCAGGAAAGCTGTAAATATAAAAGATTGTGACCTATTACCGTCACACCTCCACACTCCAGTTCCCCTCAGCTTTTGCATTGAAAATCTTCAACAGCCACTCCTACACAACTTCATCAACAAAGATGTTGAACAACATCATTGAGAGTGGACCACCTTGGGTAACACCCTTGCCGGCAACAACAAAAAATCCCACAAATCCCCTTAATCCAACATACGATGGCGGCTAGATCCCAAAGGGGTTTGATCAGCAGCAGCATGCGTGACCCTACTCCATATTCTGTCAGAAGCTTGATTATTTGCACTTGATTCATATAATCAAGTGATATCTTCAAGTTCAAAAAGGTGCTTTAAAACACCTCCTGCTCAAGCCGAGCCAGTTGTTAACTCAGCTTAGCTTCAATAATAGCTGTTCCTGTCCCTCTTGGCATAAACATAAACCCAAGGTGCAATAGTCACGAAAAATAACTACCTTCACTTGTGTGCACATCATCACTTCCAGAACTTTCCACAAAGGGTCAATTGGCCCAATTCTACGGTTGCCACCACTTGCCTTGGGGATAAGAATCATTTCGACCCACGTCATTTGGAGGGGTATGACGGTGTAGATATCTATATAATCTTCATCAGTCTTCAGTCTCACAAACTATGGTCACTACTTGCCCGGCCTGGCCTAGCTCTTGTTGGCAGTAGACTCCTCTGCATGCGCCTCTTCCCCTCTTGCTCTAGAGTCAACCAACACTTTAAATTCTCCATGTGTAGTTTGGCTGCACCCACAGATTGGTCGTTTCTCATCACATTGTTCACCTTCTGTAGCTCCATGTCTCTAGGTGGGTGTTATCTTGCACATCAAATGGAGTGATGTTGATGGGCAGGGGATCCCCAGAGGAATCGGCCCCACGTGTCGCGCCTCTCTTTTGGCTGTCTGACAAGCTAATACCTGGAAGTTAGGACACAGGCCAATGGCCTCCTCCTGCCAGTTCCAATCTTTTACACACTGTCAGGCCTCACGCTGATCTACTTCAGCCAGATGGGATTGTATCTGATTGGCCACATCCAAAAGATTGTCATGGAAATCTGCCTTCAATGCCACATTGATGTACCAACTCACCTAACAGTCTAAAACATTGGATAGTTGTCCCGCTGGAAGTTGCGGTAGTTGGTAATCAAATGAAGAACAATTACCATAATGGAGTATCCAAAACCCACTATGCATGTCTGTGGATGCTTTGAACTTGGAATGGTGATTATTAATTGTTTGTGTTCCATTATCTACAATCTATGATAGAGGGTGTAGCCTCACCAGTACAAATTATCTACCTTCAACAATACTCTCAATTAAACCCATTCACACTTGGTCAAAAATGGGAGTCCAGCTTCGATCAACTATCCAGGATGGTTGCCTATGGTGTCCCCGAGGGATGCCACAACCCCGGAATGAACACAATTGGACTGCAAAGACCTTGTTTACACACTCGCTGGAAATACTTCATTATGGCTGTTCTAGCATTCCAGGTTCTTGAGGTTTAGTTTCATTTTCTTTCATTCTATCATGCATCTTACGCAGAAAATTCTTCAGTAATCCAAAAATTGCACTGCGGATCCTCCTGTTTTATCATTTTACGTGAATGCCGATGCCTACTGTGCATGTCTACTGTAGATTTTAAAGGTGTCGTGACATCTGACAAGTATTTAACCCAATCCAGACAAATCCGCCAGATTTGCATTGGGAAAACCACCACCTGATAAAATCATAGAAATTTCCGAGAGGATTTGGCATGCCAACTCAATTGGTTGCCTTTTCCCATCATTCCTTTTTGCCACAGTGTCATTGTGGCAATACAGGGGGGAAATATATTTTATTGCCATTACTGCTGGCTTGCGTGGTTATGCTGCACACAAAATAGTAAATAATGCAAATAATAGATCACAAATTTTACTGTTTGAGTTTGCCCATCATCAACCATGCCGTCAGAGGTTGTTTACACCTCACCTGCAAAAAAACCCAAGAGGTTCAAACATTTTTTCCAGAGATGCAATCCTTGCTCTATGTTAAAAATATGGATCTTATTCAAGTAGCTGAAGGGCGAGGCATGGCAAATAGGTTTGGCCCCTTCCCTAATGTTCAGTTACATCTATTGGGATGTTGAGACTTGGCAAACGGGTTTGTCGCGGGCCCTGAGTTTTCATTCCATTTATCCGAACAGCGAGATTTGGGAAATGGATTTGTTCCCTTGCCTGATTTCTCATTACCGTTGCAAGCAGCATTCTCCTTGTCACATTTGCTTGCCCAGGCTGGCCATTCTGGTGTATCAGCTACTATGTCTAGCTTGGATAGTGGGGACTGGAGGGTGTAACTATAACACAGGGAATCAGTAGAGCTGAGTGCTTCGTTTTCAGGTATTCGATTGAGCGGTGATTGGAATGTGGTTGCAGGGCTTAGCACAAATTCAGCACTAGTTGGTGATTGGGCAGGCTGGTTTCCCTTAGGAATTTCAACTATTAGATCGGGTGGTTTTGGGATGGGAGTGATACCACCGTTGATAAACTTATCATTCAGTAACGTAGTAGCACTTGGTCGCATGGAAGGCTCTCTTTGGAAACATCTGGATAGGATATTTGCCAAGAGTGAGTCATGGCTATGCTCCGACTGGGGCATTTGTGGAGGACTATCGTGACTCTTTAGATGCATAAAAAGAGCGATGGGACTCGTGAAGCCCATGTCTTTCCACGGAGGCGAGCCTGTAACCATCTGGTAAATGACACCTCCAACACTCCAAATATCAGCCTTTGAGCCATACTTCTCCTCAAATACTTCTGGCGCCATGAAATATGGCGTCCCTCTCATGGTCAATTCCATCGCATCCTCGCCAATCGCTTCGACACGTTTGCTTGCACCAAAGTCAGCAAGCTTAATGGTTCCATCATTGCTGACTAAAATATTTCCACCCTTGAAGTATGAATACAACCAGAATGGTGAGACCTGGAAATATGACTGAATAACAAGGTTACCTTTTGTGTCTCACCTTGATATCACGATGGATAATTCCATTGGAGTGAAGGTACTCGAGTCCTTTTAGAATTTGTGTTACATATGACTTTACAACAGCAATTGAAAAGGTACCAAACTTCTTCAACAGTGCTGAAACGCTCCCTTGCATGATTTCTTGGAAAATATAGAGAGTGTTTTTGGAATTGTCAACCTCTGCACCAAGGTAGCGGACAATGTTTGGGTGTTTTAGCGACCTCATCAGATCAATTTCTCTTTGTAAATCCTCTACAATTGTCCGTTTGTTATCACTGGGAATTTGGAGAACCTTGATTGCCATAATGCCTGTCAATTTGATAGAGAAAACATGCATTGTGACGAGAAACGCTCCAGATATTGTGGAAAATCAAATCATGGCCTGGAAAGGTTTCACTCACTGCCATTGATAGCGTTCATTCCCATGTATACTCTACCAAAGGACCCTGCACCAATCTCGGATCCAAGACTCCACTTTCCCTTCTCAACAACATTTTTTGACTTCAACGAATCTCCAAGAGAGTTAGAAGCAGACATGGTGTCATCGAGGTGATTCAATTGATTGCTTTTACCAGGTTGTGTTTTGGACTTAATACTAAAGTCTGGTGATAAGTTCTGAAATAAAGTTCCGGATGCAAATGGGTCATCATCAATATCTTCTCCGATGACTGAGTTGGCATTCGTTGGTGTCAAAATATGCTTGTCAGCAGCAGTCTGTATGTTGGATTCATTTGGGACATGCTGCCGACTAGTCTGATAAAAATTGGATTCGGTCGAGGCGTTCTGTTCAACGTTCGTCTGTTGTGGGGATGTTTCTGACACTGTGCATGGTATCTTTTGCTCGCTATCGCGTGCCCGATTCGACAATGGGCTTGAATCATTGCGTTTCTCACCAGAAATATTGTTCACTTCATCATTGTCCTCAAAATCATTTTGCACTTTATCATCACTTGTAAACCAAGGTGATTCGGCGCCTGCTCCCCTGAACGATACTTCTGACAGCTCTAACGCTTCATGACAATCTGCACCGTCAAATCGAGGAACGATCTTATCAGTGCATTCGTTAGCTTTCTGTTGCGAGCAGCTTTCATTTCCAATACTGTTATCATTGGTGTCCTCGGGGTCCTCATTTCCGGAGTGGTGAGCCGACTTAGGTCCATATGAATAATTTCCTTTCTTGCTGCTCGAAGCAGATTCCGGCTCAACATTGCCCTGAATCAGATCAGATAGTCTTGCCTTGATAATCTTTTTCATCACTTTTCTAACCTTTGGCACGTTGAAATGATTGGCGACAGAGCGAATGAAGTCCTTCACAGTGACAGTGTCCACATCAGCTTTGCGAAAGAGATTATCCACCACATGGTGCAGCTCTGCTGTAGAAGGCTCGATAGTCGTGGGAGCATGGTCTTTTCCATTTGTGGCAGTGTTCATTACAGGCGCATTTTGGGGCGTTTGCTCAGAAGACTCATGCGGTTCTGCCACTTCGTCGAATTGAACTTGCGAGTCTGGCTCGTCGTTAATAGATGATTCAACATTCGACTCATCGATCGGCTCTTGATGTTCCTCCTCATGAGTAGGTCCGATAGACGGCGGGGTGCCATTCGCTTCAAACATAGCATCAGATTTAGGAGATTGCTCAGAATATAATTCAAGTGGTTCCGGATTTTCTTGAAACTGAATGCTGCCTGAGTCTTCCTCCTCATCAAGAGATGAGATAACGTCCTCCTCGCTGACCTGTTCCTCATATTTGCTCTCAAATGATGGGTCTAACCTCACATTGGCCTGCTCCTTTTTTGGTTCACTTTGGCAACTTTCTNTCACTGACCTGTTCTTCATATTTGATCTCAAGTGATGGACCCAACCTCAAATTGATCTGTTCCATTTTTGGTTAACTTTGGCAACTTTCTTCCTCTTGGTGAAAACTATCATAGAGCTTCTTTTTGCATTCCTTGAGACGAAGTACCGATGACGTTTGCGAGTCCTCATCTGTACTTCTCTCATCGTGGTCTTCGTCTGCACTGTTCTCGTCATCGCTGACAGTAGATTCGTTTTCCTCGCCAAGCTCCTCTTCGCTCTCCTCAAATTCCAGCTCGTCATCGCTATCATTACTTTCTGCGTCCATGGAATAATCTTCGTCGTCCGTTTCTTGCCCCTGATCGTAGTCAGCTTCACCATGATCCTGATCGTAGTCAGCTTCAATATCACCGTAGCTGATGCTATTTTCGTCGTCTGCATCTCTATTTTCTGCGACGCCTGTCGATACTGTGCAAGATTGGCTTTCGCTTTCTTCTTCGTATTCGTTCTCGCCACTCGTTGCATTTGATTCCTTCGAGAGAGCACTGCTACGATCAGTGGATCCAGCGTCTTCATCTTCATCTTCGTCGGTGGACGTGGGCGATGTACCGCAATGTGTAGATGATGGGGATAGTGGAGAGAACAATAGGTTGCGATCGTCACGAGGATTATTGCGGCCCACTTTCATTTTGAAAGACGTCAACGGCGGCGTAGCTGCCAGGCTTTCTGCCGATGGCGTCGAATGGCACGTGCAATTATTTTCATTGTTTTCTTTGTCGATTCTCGGTGAGGTGGCTCTTAAGATCGAATTCTTTTGTTTGTCGACGCATGGTGGCGGTGTTGTTGGAGACCCAATAACTGTTGTAGGGTTCGTAGATTTCGAAACCTGCGTCGCTACTTTGGGCATAGGACACAACTCCGCATTCCTCCCCAATGCCTTATCTTCATTGGCATCACCAGCATGCTCAGACCGTTCCTTTTTTGGTCGAGGCGACTTCATTCGAGGCATTCGTTTTTCTTCCACGGCGATGCTGGCGCCCTGAAGATTGGCCAGCATGCCGCCGGCTTTTGCTTGCGCACGAGCGCGCCCGCCCCTTCTCCTTGCACGTGGCCTCTTCTCCATTTGCTACCTGTTCGTATGAGGACGATAAAATGATGGGAAAGGGTAATGATCTTGGACAAGCTAGGACTAGGCATGGGGAGGAGGCGCTCCTATGTTTAATCTGCGGGCGGAAATTTGCGTACTTTAGTCGTTGTGATCTCAGTCTCAGTCGTCGGATTGGCTGATTTAGGATTTAGGGTTGAGTCTTGCCTGAGTCGGATTGCGTCTCGCTCGTCATGGTTTCGTTTGGTTTCGTCTTCCTCGATGTAAACTGATGTAAACGGCCACAACGCGCCCGCCGACCTGATCGATGAAAATGTGTACCCTTGGAATCAATATGTGGTACTAGATTCAGATAAGTATGTATCGTATGTAGGTAGATACTATACTAACTCTCCGGCACTGGCGGCTTTTGAGAAAGCTCAAAAATTCAATATCATGCCGCAATCTCTCGCTCACACCCTGTCGTCCCTCAACCCTCACGCGATCCGGGCATGCACCTATCTTTTGCGACTACTTAGTAAACACGGTACAACATCTCTTTTTCAAGCTCTGATTTGCTTTGATGTTGACAGAAGGAGGTGCATGAACTATGCCGCGCATGGAACTTGATATGGTGAAAAAAGCCCGACCAAAGCCAATGAGTTTGAAGAACTCTATGAGATGGACGAAACGAAGGAAAAAGGCGCCAGGGAAAGGAGGCGACGATAAACGATTAGACAATCGGTCTAAAAATATCATCTCGGCCAAGAAAAAGGGCGAGAAACGTGTTAGCACGGATGATCGTGATAGGCTTCCAAAACTTCGTCCCAATAACGATAGCTTTGATGGAACGGCTTATCTCTCGAATCCGTCCACCAACGCGGGAGACAAATCTCACCGCCCCGCGATGGATGCTCCGGGTTGGGTGCACGATGCGGTTGATCAACGCTCGGCCCAATTGCCCATGAGGTCGACACCACAACATCATGCATTCGGTGGTCGCGGCGATTTGCTTACATCGATCACTGCCTCCGAGGATTCTCGTGCATTCAGGCGAAGTCGTAGTGATGGCACTTCCAATTCTGTGCAGTCAGCGACACCTCGAGCATCCGGCGGCCATATTGCTTGGCCGAAAAGTCGTGCAGAGTCTATGGGCAAGTTTTCCGTTGGGTCTCATTCGATAGGGAAAAGTCTTAAATCCACAACCTCCAATTCTGTGAGGTCGGCTTCACAACCTCGAGTACTGAGTGCTCGCAACACAGAGTCTACGAGCATTGCCACCGGAGAGTCTCGATCGATAGAACAAAGCTTCATAGCCAACCCTTCCAAATCCGGGGACAAAGCGGCACATCAAATGCTGAGCAGTCGTGATGCTGCTTTAAAACGGCCTCCGGACGTGATGAGCAATGCCTCGGTAGGGTCTTGCTCGATAGGTCAAAGCCGCGGTGCCGTTGCTTCCAATTCCGTGCACCGTGCGGCTCCTCAAACATTGAACTGGGGCAGTCGTTTGTCGCGACGATCTCAAGAGTCCGCGTGCAATGCATCCAAAGGATCTCGTCCGAGAGGGGGTGTTGGCGGCGGCGACGTCATTGGTCCCAATACCGCACCGACGGCGGCGCATCAAATATCGAGAGGCCAGTCCACGAGTGCCATTTCCAGTCACCTCGCTTCAAACGCGAAGCGAGCGGAGGCGAAACGATCCCTCTACAAAAACGCGGCCTCCGGTTTGTCCTGTCCGACTTCTTCCTACCACCGCCCGCGGCGCGATGCGTCGTCTCGTGTTGCTCGCTCCGGGAGATCCGCCAACAGGGAAAACGGCCCGAATCGACCTCCCTTGCAGGCGATAATGGAAGCGAAGGAGGAGTCCATCGTATCGGCGATGGACGACGATATCTACTTGACACTCTCGAAATGCAGCAGCGGCAGTGACAGCTTGCCGCCGTCGAACTTTTGTCCTCCGCGGAAAGAAATCATAGATGCTATCAAGTATCACGAAAGGCTTGGAATGGCTCTTTCGAAATTAGCGATGATCCCGGAACTCAGTGATGGAAAAAGTCGCGATTCGCATTCGGTGTCTTCCACGGATTTCACCACAACGTCTGCCATGGATTCTTCTAGTCTCTTGGGGTTGGAGTATACAAATAGCGCGTGTGGGCTGGGCGCGGCGAATGCCGGCTCTTCTTATAAACCCAACGACGAAGGAAGAACGCTTCAGCCGTTGATTCATTTGGCGTCGCAGGAATGGGTTTCCAAGTTTCACAATGCGAATGACGGCAATAATTTGGAACGAATTACGAGCATGGAGTCCGACACGTCGAGCATGACCTACAGCAGCACCAAATCCAATTATTGCAAACTGGAGCAACATCTAACTTTTCTTGAGAGTCACATGACTCAAAGATTCACCTCCGCAGCCACATCTCCTACGCCTGCGCATTGTCCCGATGATTCTTCTCCCATCTCATACGATGATACTTCGAAAACTCCCGTGCCATCCAATGACACATTCTTTCCGATAAAGGACGACCTCAGATCTCCGCTACCCAGCGTTTGCTCTTCTCGTGTGGCTCAGGATGAAGCTGCTCCTCCTCGCTGGAAAGTACCCTCATTGGATAAAGCTCTAAGTCCCATGTGCATCTTATCTCCTCCGAGGTCGCCGATGGCGGCTTTAAATAAAAAGGACCGTGGCTGTGGCATGAATGATATTGAATATGACATCGATGACTCAGAGATAGATTGGAGTGATGATGACACAGTGCAGCAAGAAGACACGGAGAATGGTTTGACGGGCAAGGAATTCGCCAAAGGTCTAATTCGCATCAAAGATGAAACAGCCTCGATGATGTTAGAGATCAAGGACCAAATTAGGTCCGACATACAACAAACCATGGACAAAGAAATGGAGAAACATCGTGCTAGGCTCAAGTACACGGTGACGCAAATGAGCGAACGTCTGGAAAATGTTGCCCAGGCCAATATCGATAAGGAAAACGAATGCCCGCATTTTTCACCATCCAGCAGGACTTCGTCTTCTTCCCTGCAGAGACGTGTAGGCTCAAGTAGAGAAACTCCAAAAAATCATGTCTCAGGAAATGCCGCAAACAATGGAGCCTTGTTCAAACAACTCGAAAAATCATTCCGTTCCATGGAGGCAAGCATTGTGGACAAAATCTCAGCGCAGATGGACAAGGACGCGCTGCAACAACGCCGGGCGATTGAAGAAATGATCGAGGAGAAAATGTCCAAGGTAATAGAGGGCTCCGGGTTAGAACTGAAATTGGCCGTTCAGGAGGTTAAAAAGGAGACGGCGCGCGTGTCCAAGATAGCATTGCGCGAAAGGAGGGCGCCGCCGCCGAACGTGAGAACGCCTCCTCGCACCGGATCGTTGAAAAGATCTAGTGGGATTCCTAGCCATGGCACGCCTTCGCCGAGAAGCGGCGGCAAAAGGAGGAACAGCTCAAATAGAAAATCCAGGAGTCGCGGCGGCAGCCCCGTCGTGGGAAAAGAGGTGGCCGAAGCCAAGAAAAAATCGCTGGAGGATAGCTTTGCAGAGACCATGAGAGTGCTCGACAATTTCGTAGACGATTGCGATGGCATCGCGAATGACTTCGATAAGATTGTTTATCGTATGGGAGATCGTGATGTACCATCTAGCCCTGACTTTGATCCCGATGATTTTGAGGATGGGATACTTCATTAGCTATCGCATATTACATATTATAAGTACGAAACAAAAACTTGTGTTTAGGATGCGCAATTGCGTGTTATCCATGTTAAATACTGTTTTAACTACTCTCTGCATCTTTTGACTGCAAGTGACAACCGGGCCATAGAAAAGGTGGGTCGGCTTCATGCTTCGAATGATTGAATTTCTCGTCAACAGGTATCAGTTGTTTGAAGCCCCGCCAACATTGGACCTGGCATTGGCATTGCACTGCAACAAGGAGAAACTGCCCTCTCGTTGGCTCTTTGCGCTCTTCCTTGCATTTAAGAATATGTCTCTGCTACACGCGAGTGCCACTGGACTACTACCGAGGGTAGTATGTACGCTGGCGCGCATTGCGTTGTACAAATAGAGTAGAGTTTCGTCTATCATTTTGTCAGCTTTGTAAAGAAAGAAGGACACCGGTCCAAAGTAGCAGTGCTGCTAACATCCAAGTCTGTGGTGGAATTCACACGACAAAACAAGAGATGATAAACTGCCGGGAGGAGAATTTGCAGATGCGCTATCAAGATGGCGCACAATCTTGCGACCAAAGATTGATGGCGGTAATTTTGGAAGGACCGGTCGCAACAAAATGCCACTGTGGTTTACTTCTTAACAATGGCCATTTAGCATTGCAAGATCCCCCCCTTTTTGGCCAATTTCATAAAATTAGTGTGGGGCCATATGGTAGTTTTTGGTGGAACCAAGTCAACGTAATTTGTGTATGTATGACTATGCAAGCTTAGCTGTCATATGTAGAGAAGATAGAGGCGCTCACAGGAATTGTAGGCAGAAATTTCACCATCCCCATCACCATCACCATCACCATCACCAAAATC
>JALLOY010000554.1:0-11028 GCA_036939835.1 Thalassiosira delicatula
ATAATACCTACCCAATAAAGCAGGAGGGTACCTTCTCAGTTTGGGTCAAGGTTCCAAGGGAGGGAGGGTGGGAAAAAGAAAATCTCTCCAAAGGCGCCGGCGCGTTAGCGTAGTTCTCCGACGCTGCCACGAGATCGGCTCAGCAAATACACAAATTAATGGGCGCGGATGGACGCGTTGCTTTGACGCTTGTCTACGCTCGTTGCGCTCGCGTGATCGCGTCGAACGCGAAGCGTGGACGTCAGATGTCAAAGGTGGGTCCCATTTGCCTTCGGGTTCGCGATTGGCGATGCGTGGACATATCCGTGGGGGCCCTCATTCGGTGTCTCGCTCGCCCCCAGAATGAGATAGCGATCACATCACGGGAGCGATGTTTGACACTCAGTCAGGCCCCCAAGGGTAATGTCCATTTATAACCAAACGCTTAATTTATGCAAGAGTATAAGGAAACAGTTGTGTGTGTAGGGGTTCCAACACCCTATACGCCTCCAACGCCAGCTGTATCTCCAAGGGTAGTTCTCGGAACGGCTGGCCTCCTCGGGTAGCTACCATTCGGTTAGTCTTCCCAGGCCGGATGGACATCGACCAAAGAAGATTGAGTCAGGGAGATGGCTCCAAATAATACCTACCCAATAAAGCAGGAGGGTACCTTCTCAGTTTGGGTCAAGGTTCCTCGCCACCTATTATTGTTCCTTACACATTCCCAGTCATCCGTCAGGTAGTCCCCGGACCTCCGGCCGAGCCGTGGTCGGGAGGAAGGGGGGCCTGTTCAACAAGCTTTTGACGGACGAATCAAACTATCCTTCATGTTTCGTACCTCTGAGTAATTGTGGATCATGGAACGTTGCACTGTCCTCACCCCGTTGGCCCTATCTGTAGACCATCGGCATTGTAGTTCGATGTCATGCTTCGAAACACCCATATTGGTGCAGTGAACGGTGAAGAAGCGTCTTCCTGATCTCTGAATCCCGTAGTCCTCTTGAACGTTGCACTCCGGATCTATGAGGTTCGTCGTCTCCTGGATTATTTCCAGCTTCCTGAAGATGTCGCCCCGATAGTCACTTGCCTTTGCTCGACTCCCGTCCGCTCTCCGAAAGGCCCATCCACTATGTATCCCTTCTATCCCGAGCCGCCGTACGAAACGCTGTGTCCAGCGAAAGAAGTTAACACCAGATCGAGTGGTCCCGGCGATCGGGATCATGTAACAATCCAGGACCCCGTGTCGGGCCTTGAATCTTCCCACGACCGGCCAGGAGACAGCTGACTCGTCGTCTAAATCCTCACAATAAGTGAGGTCGTACGCGAGGGCTGCCATATCAGTCCACACTACCTCATATCCCCTCATACCTCCGAGGCAAGAGACTAGGAGAAACATGCAGGCACAGATCGTCCGGAGGGGGATCTGATACCCATGTGTGTCCCACTCCTCCTCGTACATTTCGAGGAGCTTCAGCAATACATCAATGGAGTAAGCCCTGTCCTGGGAAACTACGTCACCCATTCGAGCGTTAATGCCGGTGGCGAAGTGTTGGTACCACCTGCCCTCGCTAGGACATTTAGTAGCCACAAATCGTCCCTTGGCCGAACCCGAGGACAGAACGATGTCAGCTCCAGCAGACGGCGACGCTTCCCACAACACTGTGAGGGTCGCGCGGGCCTTCCGAGCGGTGCTATACTGCACGGTAGCCCTATCGCCCCTGCCTTTTTCCATTGAGCGCATCAACACCATGATAGCTTCACTCATTCCCAGATGTCGGTAGAGAGGCCACGGCCCAAGCGGCGGCATTGGTTCGTAGCCGAGCGCGTCTCCATATGTCGCCATGAACTTGGCTTCCCTGACATGTGCGCCAACGGTCTTCGTAGAACGAGCCCAAAATGCGTCTAATGTCGCTCGAACGACCACACACTCAAAGGCCTCGTCTTCCATCAGACCCTGCCGTAAGTCGGTGCCGCGTAGGTTCTGGCTCTGGCAATTCGGGCACTGAAACGGGACACAAAGATGGTCCCCTGCTCTCGCCTCTTTGAAGCGGATCTCGTCTTCCAACTCCGCCAGGCTCACGCCATTGAAGTCGCGGGGCATCTTGATCTGGAACCTGTCTAGAATGTGTGGCTTGAAGCAAGCAGCGCACCAGGCCCCATCACAAGATTGGAGGAAGTGCCCTCGGGTCGCGCCATAATTTGCGCAGATAATCCCCGACTCGAAGGTGACTTTCTTTCGACAGCGAAGACAAGGCGCGGCCAATTTCCACCACTGAGTCTCGCTTCTGCCGCACGAGGAAGGGGAAGGACCTAGACAGCGGGAAAGAGATGCCCACCATAAGTGGTTCGAAAGCAGAGTGAGGCCACGCAGTGCCGCATTGTAAAGAAAACCACAAGTCAGACTCCTTCTCAAATCGGCCGCGCCACTCCTCCTGGTAGAGGAGACGCGGAATCAAGATCACGTTCGTTGCCTGCCAGGGACGCTTGTGCTTCGCCCGCGCAAGCTCCCTGAGCACAATTAACCCAGCCCCCGGAGGCGGAGCCCAGATATGGGTACCATTTTGGTGCCCCTCCTCAAACCAACCCTCCGGATCCAGGGGGGGCGAATAGTCTGACCCCATCCAACTTCTGCACCAAGACTCCAGAGCACCTCCCGCCACTTGCCAGGCGGAGTAGTGCAAAGGAAGATATCGGCGAAGGTCGAACCCCAGAGAGATTCCTGCATCTCTGTCTCCCCGGGACCAACCATCCATGCCCGAAGCAATCATACGATCCCCTGAAATATGGCAAGGCCGGAGAAACACTTCGTGCTCCCTGGCCGCGAGCTTCACATCGAGCACCAAATAGAACAGGTGCCTGGCGGTCGACATTCCTTTGTTCAGAACGGCTGACCAAACAGCGTTGTCCGTGAAGTCCCACAGCTCGCACCCATCGTGTTCCCCTGCCCTGATCTCCTTGAGTAGGTGATTGGCTTGATTCTGGGCTTCGCGTAGGTTTGACCCCCCTTTAGCAAACTCGGGGTCCCACAATCCATCGCGGCCCTTCAAAGTTAAGTCAGGGAATTGTGTGGCAGCTCCCAAGCCCTCCGCTGAGGCGTCTCCGATCACATATCTCAGCTTTCCCGCGTCCGTGGGTCTGACGGGGAGCTCGAGCGGAGTTTCCGACGAGAATAAAGCCAAGAGGGCGCCAACGTGTAACTGTAGTTCCTCCGTGATCGGCGTGACTGCCGGGTAGTCCTGTTGAGCGGTGATCCGCGGGGAATCTTGAAGCTCGAGAGCCTCCGCGGAATCCATCGTGACTTGTAGTCTCCACCCATCAACGTCCCGATCCCACCTGAAGGATTCTATGGCATTGAAAAACCCTTTAAGGTAGCACCTTGCGTCGGTGTAGACTTCAGTGACGTTCACTCCCAGTCCCGCCAGTCGCCTCAGCTCTGCCGTGTCGATGACGTCCGAGGTCTTGGCATTAGCTTGAGTCCAAAGCAGGCCACTCCTGAATCTAGTCCATTTCTTCTGAGTTGTGGACTTCATGGGGAAGGGCCGATCAGTATGAATGAGGTAGCCCGCCCAGGCTCCTGGGCAGGGGGTTGGGGGTCGATACTTCTTGTCGTCTCCCTGGTTTCCTCGAGTGTTCATGCCTGACTTGAGTTGCTTGGCTGCTGCTAGCGCCTTGTTCTCCCCCTCACGCTCTCGGGTGCAGGGGTGGATGTCGTCAACGTACTTGACTTCTCGGGTTGCCAACTCTCCGTCTCTCGTGAGGAGCATCACCCTCGGCATCGAAGGATCGTACGAGTCACTGCAAGGCAGGTTGAGCCTCACTGAGTCCCATTGCCAGTGGTTGGCTGGGTCATGTCGATTCCCCTTGATATGCTCCAGGATCCGGCGCTGCCCCTGTACCGCGAAGTAAGGGGAGCTCACGCCCCCGAAGTGGAGAGTGCAGAACCTCCAGAACTCCTGAGGTTCAAACTGGTCTTCTCCTCGGGTCTGGTAAAGCCGAACCCCCAAAGACGATCGGTCACTCTCGTGAGATCGGAAGTTAGGAAACTGCTCTCCGACGTCAATGTCCGCCTGTATTGTCTTGATGAAAGTGCTTGCTGGTTGGGTGTAGTCCTGCTTGGGGCAGCCGCGAGCCAAGTAGTCTGCCACTGGGTAGGGCAGCCACTTCACGACTAGCTCCGTCAGGTCCCCAAAATCATCCAGCATAAAGCCCGGAGCCCACAAAGTCGAGTTGTGTCCGTTGCTTTTTGAGTCCCACACCACGCGGATATCTGTCTCCGCCTTGACCACAGAGAACCGAGGAATTACAAGCTTAACCACCCCAGGCTCAATATACCCTCGGTAGCGAAGCTTAAATACTTTCCGCCGGGCCAAAATCTCTGCGTCTCGTGAAGGAGCTGGCAGGTTGTGAGCAAATCCCACGGGCGGTTTGGCCATCTGAAACTGCGGCACACCGTCACGGAAGTCAGCCAGCCAGTCGGGCTCGTCGGCAAACATCCAAAAGAAGATCCGACTGCCCCGGTTCCATTGGAAGTAGGAAGCGGCCTTGAGTTTTGGGATGATGTCATTAATCGCCTTCAAGTCAACCGGCCGCTTGCCATTTGCTGACCACCATTCGAGTGCCTGTTTCCTCTTGTGCCACGCCCACCACTTGACTGCGACACGACGAAGCACCTGACGGGCCCTGGCCTGCTCATCCGTCTCGCCGGGCAGGCTCCAGGTGGTAAGATCCACCTCGGCATCATCAGGCATCGCTGCCCCAGCCCTGGTCTCGATATTTTGCTCCATCCGGGTGACCGGCACGTCGCACGTGAGCCCCGCCATGACTTGAGCCGCGGGCAAAGTGGCGGACGGCCTCCCCTTGGTCAGATAGACAAGGAGAGCGTCCGCCGCTGTATAGCCATAGATCCGCAGCATCTTGCCAGGCGGAGAGAGTAGACGAACCCTCAGAACTTGACGTTTGTCTGTACCGGTCCAGCCCCGGGTAGCTAACTTGCCTTCGTAGTCCCACATGGTGTAGAGCTCATGAAAAGCCACCTGCCGTAGGACTGGGGCCCGGGAATGCACTGAGTTTGCTAAGACCCAGAAGCATCGGTCCCCGGGCTCCATGCCCGAAATGTCCGGCCCCTCGCGGGAGGCATCGTAAACGTGCTTCTCTATCCTCTCACGGCCCACCTGTATCACCCCTACTGGGCCGCTCGGGGTCTCTTCGCCTCGGACTTCGAGAGCAGATCTGGCGCGCGCCGGCCCAATCACATCGTCGAGAGCGGTCTGAAGGGGGCGCGCGTAGATCTTCTCCGTCATCACCGAAGGAAGAGAGCGGAGAGAGGTGAGGCGAGAGTACCCGACCATAAACCAGGTCGAGGAGGTAACTCCGCCGACTTGCACGTGACTAGCCCGTCGCATCGTTTTGACGTATCCACGAGGGGTCGGAGGCAGCAGCGAGAGGGCTCGGGCCCTGGAGAAGGAGGTGGGGAGGGCAAATATTGCAATGGCTGGGTGCCACCGGGGCAGAAGCAGAGCAATCAGGTCTGCCGTGGCACTGCCCTGGATGGTGCCCACCATTAGCCCATCCCACGGACCGTAGGGCGGTAAGTGCTTGGCCTTAGCGGCAGGGATCGACTCAGTCAGAGAAACCAATCTTCTAATATGGTTAAACTCATCATGAACTCCGACCACGGCCGCCTCGACCTGCGCCCCCCAGGCCGTAAAAACTTCCTCCCATCCCAAGGCCTCAGACCCCACTATTCGAACTCTGACTCTGCTCCGACTTCGTCTGCCCAGCACCATCTCTGATTCCACGGCGACATGCTCCCCAGTGAGCAAGTCAGTGCTGGCAGGTCCCCATAAATGCTCGACCCCTAAAGCGCGCGCCTGGTCCGGCGGTGTCTCCCCTGACCGAGACCGGCGCCGTCACTTGAGGGAGTTCTTCGCCTTCAAATCCTTGATGTCCTTCTGAATGTTGCCAATCTGGGTCGTGTGCTCCTTCACTGCCTTGGCATCCACACCGGCCTTGGAGAGCGCGTCGTCGAAAGCCTTCCCCTCCCTGACCATCATGGCCTGGGCGAGCACGTACATGGTGTTGGGGTGCCGCAGGAATCGCAGACGAAGGTACTCCTCTAGGAGCCTCCCCGTCAAGAAGCTCCCCCAAATCATCCCGGAGGTGGACTTGGTCATGGCCACGGTTCGCACGGTTTTAATGTCCTCGAACAAGGCCTTGGTGTAGACCAAAACGCGATTCCACGCTTCCTTGGAGTTGAGGCCTCCTGCGGTCAGGTTCTCGTACAAGGGTGTAAGAGACTCCAACCACCCGACTGCCTGTTCGTAAGACTTCCGACACTGGTGGGTGAAGACCCCGTGAGGGACGGGCTGCTGGGAAACAGGGAAGGCGAAGTCAATGGCGTTCTGCGTCATGTCGCGAACGGAGGTGAGCGCCCGCTTCATGTTATTGTAAGTGCCATTGTTGTAGTCTCCTCTGAACCCCTGATATGTGGCCCAGGGTCCCGTCCAGGCCCACCCTTCCGTCCGCGCGCTGTCTGCCTTGTCCGTCCTCTTCATCACATTGTCGGGGTAGGTTAGTTGATAAGAAACCGACATGCGTCCCTCGAGGAGGCTCTCGTACTTGGCCTTGAATGCCGCAGCTTCCGCCTGAAGGCCTTCTGACACCGACTCGTACGGGTCCTGCGTGAGCTCGATGAAAGTGACCATGTCGATGGAGTACTGGTAGAGCGCGTCCCCTGGGACGATCTTGCACCAAGCCTCAACCGACATCTGGTCTTTAAAGACCTTATCGCCAAGCTCGACAGAACCTGTATTTCGGCGGTCCTCCATACGCTTGACTTGTTCGTTCAACCGAAACATGGAGCCCTCTCGTTCGAATAGCTGAGTCTCGCAGCGTTGAATCCGCTGCGCCATGTCTCCCCCAGTCCCGCCGCCCTGAGCAGCGAGGTCGATTAGCCTCGTGTCCAGGTCAGCCTGCGTCACGAACCTGGAGAGGTCGAGATGATGGGCGACCTCCCGCAGAGCGCGCTGACGCTGAACGGGATCCTGGGGGAGGGTGAACGGCGCGGACCCTCCGACGCTCGACGTGATGCGGCCATCCGCTGGGGAGGGAGTAGGAGCAGCCTTTTTCCAGAGCGCGTCCAACTCTCGACGTATCCCAGGCGACTCGACGGCGGGAGCCTTCGCCGCAACCCATAGATCATCCAACTCTCTGCGGAGATCGGCAAGGGTCGAGGTAAGTTCCCGGCGCGCTTCGACCTCCCTCTTCTCCAGCCTGGCTACCTCCGCTCTGAGGTCACTGATCCGGGCCTCGGCCGGGACAGAGGGACGATACCCTTCCGACCTGGCCATGGAGAGCGAATCAGACTGCTCATCGTGCTCGCGGCGTCGGCCAAAGGAGACTGTTGGGGCGGGTTGAATCGAGCTCGCCAGGCTCCCTTCATAATCTTCCGGAGATGACTTCGTAGCCTGCATCTTGGGGGGGTCGCTCTTCTCAGTGAGACCGTACCCCGCAGGACGGTCCGCGAACTCTCCAGAGTCGTAGCCTCCGACACCTCCCATCCGGGGTGAGGGGATCTCTATTGCCTGGGGACGAGAAGACGTCCCTCCCGGCATGAGACCTTGGAGCCATTCCACCCCCTTGAACGCTTCGAAGATACCCTTCCAATTCCTGGCCCGTGTTTCCACGGAGAGCACCACGTTCACCCTCTTCTCGTCCCAGAAACCCTGAGGGAAGGCATCTAAAGGGAGGACAGGCTTCGAAAAGAAGCGAAGTTGCTTGACCGCAGCGGAGGAGGTCCGACCCATGATGGCGAGGACCTTCCCGTCCCCTTGCTTGACGGCGAGTAGGACGTCCCGCTTGGACGAGTCTTTCCCTCCTTCGGAATGCGTGAACTTGTTACACTCCCCGCTTCCCTCTCCTCGTGGGAGGGCACAAGCTTGGAAGTAGTCGTCGCCATCCCCAATCCTGGCACCACAGTGAACCCCACCTTCAACCATCATGAGCTTGACCTCCTTGTCTTGATTCCACGCATCTAGCACCGTCTTGGGCGTCCCGGGCGGCACTCCGCTCGGGGAAGACGCACCTGTCGTCGATCGAATCCCGCCCTCTCCCTCTTCGGTATCGAAGGAGTAGGTGGGAATCTCCACCAAGGGAATGTCCAGTCCTCGCGCCGCTTGAGCGGCAGCGGTCTTGTCCCGAGAGATCACGGCGCGCCAGAAAGCATCCGGCGCGTCGCCTTGGCTCGAGCCCGTAGCCAACAGGGCGGACGGGGAAGACATTCTTGCAAATAGAAAGGTCTCGAACGCGAAGAGACGAGTAGCCTGACCCCACCAACTATCGGTCGTGGCCGGCCTGAAAGATGTGCCGGGCGGGCGTTCGTGCGCTGTCGGCAGATCACGCCGTCAATATCGTTTCTCGCCCCACCCACTCTTGCGAAAGCACACCCCGTAGCAAAAAGAAAATCTCTCCAAAGGCGCCGGCGCGTTAGCGTAGTTCTCCGACGCTGCCACGAGATCGGCTCAGCAAATACACAAATTAATGGGCGCGGATGGACGCGTTGCTTTGACGCTTGTCTACGCTCGTTGCGCTCGCGTGATCGCGTCGAACGCGAAGCGTGGACGTCAGATGTCAAAGGTGGGTCCCATTTGCCTTCGGGTTCGCGATTGGCGATGCGTGGACATATCCGTGGGGGCCCTCATTCGGTGTCTCGCTCGCCCCCAGAATGAGATAGCGATCACATCACGGCAAGATCCTCCACTGCATAATACACCGTGAAGTTGTTATTTGAAGATTTTCAGTACAATAGAATCAGGATCTTCCTGCCCGCGACCACAACACACACCAATACTCCTAAGCGGAAGGCGTAATGCGTTGCTAATCACGTCGGTGATATCTAGCTAGCGCCCGACACTTCTTGACATCCTTGACAGCCATCACCTTTAACTTTCACCTTCACCTTCCATCCGGCGACCGCACACATCATACCATCACTAGCTCCTGCAAAACGCTTCGTTATCTTACTGCGAGCGTCCCGAAGGAGCCGGTGGTGCTGTATTGCTACTCGTTCCATTCTCGACGGGACGCGCCCCGACGAAAGAACGAACACTCGCCGAAAGAAGGGATCAGCAACAGCCTTCCGATTGACCTTCCACCCGGTCGACCTTCCTATGTGTCTCGGTCCAGCGGTGCGATCGATCCGCTCGATGAATACGGAACGTTCGTTGCGTCTGTAGCGTCCCGAGGGGACGACGACGACGACGACCGGCGCCAAGAAGGAGAGGAGATGGCTGCGAGCAACTTTTTCTCGGCTAACGGGGTGACACACCGCGTCCGTCGAGAGGTACGGGGGCATCGAGGGATGACTCGCCAGGAAGGAATGAATCGACCAGTCGCACAGCCACCTCGGATGGGAGGGCGTCCTGGCGGCAACAGCACGACAAGATCCACTCGCGCAGCACGTTCGTTAAAAAGGGCTTCGGCGTGATGGACCTGACCGCGGGATAGAAGTGCTTCGGCGTGTTGGGGGGCGGCACGAGTGCGTCGTCGAATTCGTTGTCCAGGACCCGCAGCACGAGGAGGAACCTTGCGGAGAGGATGCAGACATCGACGGACGACGGCGGCATTTGCGTTTTGTAGTCGCGATTGACCTGTTCCCTGCCAGAGACGGTACGCCCCCCCCGGGCCGCCGTCATCTCGTCCGTGCAGGTGACGAAGCTCTTGTCGTCGCACGAGCAACCGTGGTCCTTGCTCTCGTTCCTTACGATGGGAGGCGGACGCCACGTCGCCAAAAAACAACGATCGACTTCAGCACGATCAAGGCCAGTGAAGGCGACTCCAGATGGAGCAGAAGCACGGCGATCAGGTCCTACATCCTCGGAGAGTATATTGGAGCGTTGTCGTTCCCCCACTCGACCCAATACTGCGCTGGAGGAGGTAGGATGCTAACGCGGCGATCTGCACCACCAGCTTTCGTTCTTGCGGATGACAATCCTTCTTCTTCTTTTGGCTTACTCCTTGTCGATGGCGAAAGTCCGCGGGAGGAGGACTCATCGTCGTCCTTAGCATTGGGGTGTCACCGGCGCCGCTGTTTCTGCGGAAGACGTCAGGTAAAACGAGGAGAGGGTATCCGCAAGCTCGTCCTTCCCCGGAGAGGGACCGCCGACCCCGTTGCCGACGTCGAAAGTGTTGCCATCGAATGAATCGTCCGCGGTGCCGACCGAGACGGAAGGGCAGGAGGAGGATGCGAAGCCGTAGGAAGTCGCCGACGGCGCTAGCGAGTGCAAACAGAATGATACTTGCACGAAAGGAAAGGCGTTCTCTCTCGACCAATTCCGTGCAGCATTCACTGGCAGAAGTAGTCTCTGTTGAATCCACTGTTTGATTAATTTCAATGCAAATTATCCTAAATTAAGTTTATGATATCACAGCCATTACGATCACGAGCGTCGCGTTCAGGTGGGTACAGACCTGCCCGACTTGTTGATGAGTCGTTTCGATGTGCTAAATTAAATTTGATGTCGTGTACAGGGCGACAATACGATTACACGCATAGTAAAACAAACCACGGCGATACTATTTTGAGTTATTACTTTTATGCACGACGGTTCGAAACAGACTATTGAATAAATCCGTTTACGAAAAAAATAGGATCGAGACAATTTTGTTTCCCATCCGAATAAAATTTGACCCACAAATCCCTGGCGAGTTAGTCCGCACCTCTCTTATTGCCAAAGAGATGATCAATTTCAGGGTGAGTCTCCTTGCTTTCATCGCTAGCCATGAGGTTAGCCCTGGACTTTACAATCCGATAGATAGAATCCAATCGGAAACGATCGACATCAACCCTCGGAGAGAACAGGTCGAGGTTCTGATCGACGTTGGATGACATGTCATTAGGTTCCGCTCCAACCCATGCCAGAATGAGGGGCACGGCGCTTGTAGGGATATTGGAGTCACCGATGTTGAGATTTCCCAAAGCATGATTCCAATGGATCTTTTGCCTTGCAACCAGCATTTTTTCATTTGATTCATTCAGTTCGAGCGATGCAA
>JALLOY010000555.1:0-11014 GCA_036939835.1 Thalassiosira delicatula
CACACACTGGATCTAGGTTTGTAGTTCTCAGTCCTTGCACCATGGTTGGATACGTGCTACCTGTTTCTTTGCTGTTTTCTACCTCAGGGATGTAAGTACATAGGGGGTGGTGCCAAAAATTCAGGGGTTTATCGCTTACATGTGACTAAACCCCTCCCCTTGTGCAAAGTAGCCCCATTGTGCCCTGGTTGCTGGCCAGTGACACACACAAGGGTTTGGTGCAGCCCCCATGTGATAACCGGAGACGGTGGGATGCTTTATCAGGCGGGCCACCTGTGTGCGGTTATACAAACCTGTAGTAGCTGTGTCGTTGCCCTTGACTGGCTGTGGCGTGGAGCCCCTCAGACATTCCCGTGATATGGTGTAGTCGCCGCAGCAGTTGCGCAGAGAAGATGTGTCTAGATTCAGCCGTTGGCTAGGATGGCGTCATTATAATGATATCTGCTCCTGTCTTATGTCACCGACGATACTGCCATGGCATATGGGAGGGTTAGAACAGTGTCCATGATATTATGGAACACCCCTCCTTCCACATTCACAAAACCAAAACTCCTCTTCATACTCGTGGACATTCCCTCAGAGAAATTGGACAGTTGCTTGCGGATGTATTCTTTAATAGTTTCCATGTGCCACCGGCCCATCTTCTGAATCTGGCGTTGGAATACCCTGCAAGGGATAGCACATTTGCCCCTCCAATCTGTAACGAGTGTGTGTCAATCCAATCCACTGGTATGCCTAGTGTCGCTGGATAGTCTAATGCCGTGGCTGCCATTTTGAGTGCTGCTCGGATGTCCTTGTGTGTGATGTCGTATCGTGTGCCACCTTTGAAAAAGGCGCTTAGAAAAATCGTGCCCTTCCGAGGGGCATGCTCCCGTATGTGAAGTACTCGTCGGCCAAGGGCCCGCACCGGGTCATGCACCGGGTCCCCATTAGATTCATGATATGCAGACACCCTGCCAACCATTTTTTGATTGTCCAGCTTGAGGGTAGCTGAGTGGGCAGTCATGATTTGGTCTGCCGGCGCATTTCGAGGGAGTTGCCGTAAACGCCCCGAGTGTATGCTGAAGAAGGTGACATCCTCAGCCTTGAATTGGACGGTCTGTTTGGAGCTGTTGCGTGCGCTCTTACAAGTGTATTCGCCGACCCGGAGGAGATAATAAAAAGCGATCAGGGTCAAGTCCCCCACCGCCGCGTCCAACGCTGAGGCGTTTGGAGATGTGCCGATCCGACAGAGGTACTCAGGAACATCTGCCTCGACTGGTAGTTTCTTCGCGGTTGCCGGGTCCGCCTTGCGCCAGCCATCTAGCATTTGGGCAAGTCTGGGGAGAAGCTTTTCTGATCCCGCGAGTTTGATGGGGTTGTGCCCGACGGCCAGGGAGATCGTCTGACCAATGGCAGTGAGTGCAGAAGAGACTTTCTGAGTTGACACTTGGCGTCCTCGGCCGGCGTCGCCTGAGCGCACGTAGGCAGCGAACCCGGTGAGGAGGCGGACTCGGTGGGTGTAGGGCGTTCCCTGTAGATAAGGGTCCATTCCCAAAGGCCGGAGGAACTGCTCCCAGTGGGCCCAATGAGTCTCCCTGCTCTTGGAAGACGCCGCCACTCGGCCATGGCGAAATCCTTCGTCCGCAAGATGGAAATAACCTTGGTAAGTATTGCGGAGGAGAGGCGGAAGAGATTCCACGATTCCTGCGAGGGAAGGGGGAAGAGGGAGTTATGAAGAGTGAGAAATTGGTTATCGGAGGTACAGTGCCACTTGGGGTCACTTCCGAAGGAGCGCGATGGGTCGTCTGTCATTGAATTGTGATGTCCTGGGATGTGCAGCGCAGTGAGGGGCGAGGCCTTGGTGATGTGTAGTCGCAAGGCGAGGGCGCGGACGAGTTGCATAGCTGCCGGCGAAGACTTTGCCGCGAGTCGTTGGACCCAGTGTACGCTGGGGCTATTATCGCTATATAGCGCAACATGTTTCTGGCTGAGGTCTCCGCAGACTTCTTCTATCACCAGGAAAAGGAACAGCAGGGCTGCCAGTTCCAGATCGGAGTTAGTGATGCTACCCGCTGGATTGTCGGTCGAGTTCAAATCTTGCTTGATGTCCTCGGGCCACGCTAGGCGAAAAACCGTGGGAGGTAGGGCCATGCCCTCTCCGACGATGATTCCGCCAACGCCATGTTTGGAAGCATCCGTCACCCCTATGACATGTGGCCAGCCGCTGACGAGACTTCGACAGGCGGTAGGGGAGGAGATGGAGTTTTGTAGGAACACACAGCACTCCTGAAGGGTAGTCCGCAGTTTCGCGTTGCGCCTGAGGAAGACGACTGGCGGTTCCTTACCAAGAATGCCATAAAATGGCGACAAGAGGCCCTTACCAGCCGGGATGGATAGGAAAGCGTGTCGGACCTTGTAGAGGGTCGAGCGGAACTCCGTAAAGGGTATCCCAAATTTTGCATTCTTAGCAGTGGCACGGAGCCAGCTTTTGAGTGCGTGAATGAGGGCATCTCGCTTCCCTTCTGCGACCCAGATCGTTTTGTGTGCCCCGTCGAAACAAAAACCCAAGATTTCTTTGACGAGGTCCCACGAACCCTCCTGTTTAACTAATTTTTTCATGGAAATGGGATCGTCCTCAACCTTATCATCAGGTGGGAAGATGTCGTGGATGGCATGCATGATGGAACCGGCAACATGATCAAGTTGTTGGCGCGAAGTTGCGGTGGCGAGGCCGATATAATCATCCATGTAGACCTCAATTAGATAACGGAGGGGCAATCCTTGTACAGGCGATGCATGTGGGAGTGCTTGGTAGTCTGGGCCAGTCCGTGTGTGGTGGAGGAACTTGTGTTCGGGGAGGCAGCCGATTGGTGTGTCAGCGTACCACTCGGCCACGTCTCGTCCCGTCTCGGACGCGGCGCAGAAATAAGGGGGAGATTCGATCCAACCCATCTGGAGTGAGTTGGGGACAACGAGCTTGATGCGCCAGTCGGTGGGATCGGGCAGGACGTAGGAAAAATTCCATTCGTCTCCTTCGGCGCAGTCGAGGCGCCAGAAGCCGTCCTTGATGTCCCATTTTGCCATAAAGACGCGCTCGTCATCTGATGTGCTTGCGAACGCGTGGATGATACGGCTCAGGGAATGTCCCATTTGGTCAATTGCGCCCTTGGGCGCGACTTTTGTTGTACTTTCATTGACTGACGGTACCCTCGATCCGTCCTGTAGGCGGATGGCGAAAGATAGGTCCAGGATGGTGCGGTACCGTCGTGACTTGTGCGGTACCATTGAGATAGGTGACACTTTCAATTGGGGTGGTGGACTATGTTTGATGTCGTCCCAATAGACAATGCGGGCTTGCTTGGTCCGAACCTTTGAGGCAACCTCCTCGTGAAGCTGTGATATAGCGTCAGGGTGGAGGGCCGACCTGTGTGGACCCCTATCGATGGCGCACTGCATTTCGGTGACCGTCCATGGACGTCCGGTGTTCACCGGGCATCCTCTCGTCGCGTATTGCAGTAGGGTGGGGGCAGCCGGGTGTGCCAGAGCAAGACCGCTGGGGCACATGTGATTTCGATGGGCAGTGGGTGTGTGTCGGACAGTGGCCGGAGGTGGACGTGCCCCTTTGTGTGTGAGTAGATACCTGGGCTGGAGGGGTTGTAGTAGCTGCTGGGCTCGGCGTCGCAGTTTATTTTCTTTGCGGAGAATGTTGGTAGTTTCCCCAGTTACCGCGGCGGAGGAGTTAAGGCAAGGTGGTGCCAACCCCGGTGGCTGCGGTGTCGAGAGGGAAAAGTGGAAAGGTTCGGTATGCTAGTCATTAGGTTGGCGCGAGGGAGAGACGGGCATGATAGGCGAGGCATTGGTAAATGGGTTTGTACCTTGCTAGTGCTAGTATCTGTGCGAGCGTCTTCCAGCGATGAGGCAAATGTAGTGTGGCCAGTACCGTGGGTACGAGGGCTGGTTGTTGTGCCGGCAACATGCGTGCGTTGGCTGGTTGGTAGCGGATGATTTGGTTGCTCCCGGGGCGACGTGGGCTCCTCCCCTGAGGGTAGTGCCCCCGTGGCAGGAAATTGAATGCAGGAGCCATAGAAATTAACCTTACCTTGACCGTCGTCCAAGAGGACCCGTTTTTTCGATGGCGGCGCGCTGTCGTCCGAGCGTGCGATGTGGATTGGATGTACTGGCGGTCCTCCCGTTGCCGCCGTCCTCACTGCCCCACCCTCCCGGACGCTCCACAGGATCGGCATTCCTCAAGCCGTCCTTTTGAAACGCTTTGACGAGTAGCTCCCGAGTACTGTCCTTGCAACAGGGGTGGTTCTGTGGTGAGGCGGTGGTTGACTGCCGAGGCCAAGCTCCCACATAAAGCCCTTGCGAACTCGTCCGAGATAGCGCTGGCTGGGGCATGTCCCTCCTGCGCTCGACCACACATCTTTCCTTGACATTTTCCGAGGATGTACGCGTAACACAGCGTGTTCCTTCCGTTCTTGACGTAGGCGGGTAAACTGGGGAGGTCAGCTTCGGAGAGTTTCCCTGCCTTAAGCAGCGTTTTCCATTGTACGCTGCGGAAGTGGGTAATGTAACGCGACATGAGCTGTGTGAACGCTGGGTGGACGTCGTGACTCCGGATCATCACAGGTCTGTCCGGTTGGCTGGAGGAGGCGCTGTCGGGGCTCGTGGATACGGCTGGACCGTGTTGTGTAGTCCATTGCGTGTTCGGTGCCGGAGGGAGGCCTGGGGGCAAAGGGATGGCTAACGTCTGTTTCTGTTTGCCTCCGCCCTCGGCAACTGGGCGGAGTAAGGACCCTACCGTTGCGGACTCCCGCCACTTGTCTGGGAAGTTTCCCATCTGGATCTCCCGACAGGCCTGTATGTCCGCCCCGATAATCTGCATCAATAACGATGTTGGCCAGCGTACATGACCCGTCGAGAACTGATCTGCGGTCAGCGTTCGAAAGAAGTATTGTCTGCTATCGTTGATGATAGCCCAGGTAACTTGGCGACACATGAGAGGAGTGAAGTTATGGGCATTCGCGAACACACAGTCCGAGTCCAACATGCGCAAAAGAGCAAAACAATTATCGAAATAGTCGCACTTTTTGCCAAAAAGAACTGCCAGGAGGGCACAAAAAGTCCCTAGGTCGAGCTTCAGTCCGTGATAGGACGTAGCTGGTTGGCGTGGGTCACGGCGGCTGAGGAGTAATGCATCGGAGAAAGTGTGGTTTCGCGCAGTCAAAGAAGCCGCCTGCTCCTTGGAGCGGATGTCGGCTGTCTCATTGCCCATTCTGGGCCTGCAGATAAGAATAGAGATTCCCTGTTCGGCAGTGGTGAGATATGCCGTTGGGGTTCCAGGGCAGAAGTCCATTTTTACCAGGTCATCCATCGTCGGCTTGTCGAAGTAAATTCCCCAATTAATCTGGACCTCGTTTGCTGAAGCCCATTTTTTCATCTTCTCCACGAGCTGCGTGCGTTGGGCGTCGACCTCTTTGGTGGACTTAAAATAGTCCCAGATCTCTGGTAGCCCTGCGTTTGTCCTCACACAACAGAAACCCTTGAGTTTTGATAGCTGGTAGTCACTGTATGGCTTACCCTCGTCAGACCCTCTGCCTGGGGCACTTGTTGGCGTTGCGTCCTGTCCGTTTCCAGCGCGCACAGCTGCCATCACTGCCGCAGTGACCTGTGCCAAAAGGTTTATTTCAATCTGAGGCTGATTGTTAGGAATGCTCTGGCTGGCTCCCACTGTTGTTGTGGGGCCTTTGCCTTGTGTGTTCCCGGATGCAGGAGGAAGGGTGATGGTGAGCCTGTTGTGGGCCCACTCGTGCAGGTGGTCGGTGCACCCGACAATCGCTGGCATGGCAAAAGAAACCGTGCTGCTAGTGGCATTCTGTCCGGTTCCCGAATGGGCAGCTGCGGTGCACCAGTCCAGGGCCAGGGCATAGTGCAGTGGATCCAAACCTGAGCTCGCGAGCGATTCGGTAATATACCGAAAGAGTTCGATGGGGGTGCGTCGTGCCTCCGCGCAGAAAGCTACGCAATCTGGCGGGAGAGAGAGCATTCGTGGCACCACCACACGTGTTCTTGGGGCATCGGCGGCCGGAGTCCAGAGTGTTGGGCTGGCGGCAGTGGTCTGCTGATGCTCCAGCATTAATTCGGAGTCCCTGGATACGAGAGGGTCGTCCCAAGCCCAGGCCACATTCTTGCTAAGCTCGACGAGCTGCGGGCTTGCAAAGCGTGTCTTATCCCCGAGAAAACCGATGATTTTGCCCTTCCAAGAAGGGTCTGCCCCTGGGATGTTCGGATAAACTCCCATGGAGTGGACCAGGTAAACGAATGGGGACTTTTTTCGCATTACCGCGAAGACGAGGAGGCGAGGGAAGGCCAGTGCGTCCTCGCGGAACTTGCGTTGTTCTTCGCCATCCCCGCGGCGGCTCGACTGCCAATCGAGAAATGCCACGAGGTCGCCCTGTGTTTTTAAATCGTTGCCTTCAAGGCAAGCTCGGATGATGGCGGAGTTGGCCGGCGTTGCATGCGGGTTCCGATCCGTGGGGCCGGCCGAGTTCCCAGGGGTCGTGGCGCCGGGTGTGGTAGCCGGTCGTGCGAGGGGTGGCGTGGCAGGGCCACCGGTGGCAGTCCCGACGCCGGTGTGTAGTTGAGGCAGGGGCGGAGCGGCGTGGAGTGCGGCGGCCACGAGATTGTCGAGGGGAGTCATGGGGGCGATGTTGGGAGGGAACGTCGCGGGATCGGGTAGAACCCACTCCCCTTCGTTTTCTTCGTCGCCCGCAGCGCTGTCGGCATCGGCGGCCTCGTCGAATTGTTCGGGAAAGGGGGCCGGCGGTGGAGGGGCTGGTTCACCCTCCTGCGACTGGGTGATGGAATTCGTTGTGGCCGGTGCCGTGCCGCCAGGGCAGAGATAAGGAAAAGGATTCGTCATCGTTGGTGCTGGGTGGGATGATCCTGTTTTTCGTTGTAGTCTTTCGCGTTAATCTATTCTAACAAGATCTTTTCAGCAACCTCTGCATCGGCATGGTCATGGTTGCGTCCTCCGAAGCACAGAATGAGCTGTGGAGGAGCGAGGTACCAGGTCTACGTAAGCGTGCGCTACGTCCATCACCACAATCAAGTGCCTTGCACTGGACCTAGGTTCTTCCTCGCTTCGCATCCACGACCATACCGGATACACACTAAAAACTAATTGGAGACGGGTACTTGGGTACCCGCCAAGTCCTCCTACTGGGTGTACACTCCACTAGACTACTTAGGTACTCCTGGGGGTGCCAAAAACTGTCGCAGGGTTACTAGGCTATTGCTTTCCCAAACCGTGCACCCTTTTGCCTGGCTGAAAATCTTGCCCATTCGGCGTGGCGGTGTCGCCAAGCCACAGGCGGGTAAGGGAGGCAGTGAAGGGCACCCCCCAGGAAAAGGGGAGTCAGAGACGGGGGGACGCTGTATCAGGCGGGCCCCCGTCTGTGGCTCCACAAACCGTATCGGACGAGGTAGCCGCCAAGAGGTGGAGTGGGTAGGATGGCCAAAATGCAGGAAAAACATAAACATAAGGAGACGGGGAGAGATAGACAAGGTAGGCTGGGCCGACCGGCATAGCCATTGGTGCAGGCAGCTGGGCCGTGGTGGGGGGGGGGCCTAGGAATGACTGGCGTGGGTGCTGGCGTAGTCAGGAGATGTAAACCCGTCATTCACACCAGCGAAATGGGGAGGCGCTGGTTACCAGAAAGACCTAGGCCCTTCACACGTGGGCTAACTAAGCCGCTGCGGCCGCATTGACGTCGTAGTCCCTGTCGATGGTAGTAGAAGTGACGTCGTGGAAAACGCCACCTGAGATATTGACGAACTTGAAGAGGTGCTTCATATCTCTGGACATTCCTTTGGAGAAGAACGCCAGTTCTCCACAAATGTACTCCTTGAAAGTGGCCCCGCGCCACCTTCCCATCTTTTGTATCTGCGCATCAGAGTAGCCTGCCAAGGATAAAGCATTTGCACCCCCACCTCTGAGCGAGTGAGTATCAACCTGCTCCACAGGGATTCCGCGGCGTGCGTGATAGTCCAACTCGGTTGCTGCCCACTTAATATTGTCCCGTATGTCTTGATCCAAGACATCATACCGCACGCCATTGACAAAGAAAGCCGACAGATATGTCTCTCTGTTAGAGATGTTGGCATGTATATGACAGTACCTACAACCTCCCGCCTTCACTGGACAGTTGTAGGAGCTACCATTTGCCTCGTGATGGACACACACATCCTTGTACCCATTTTTCTGGTTGCCCAGCAGTTTCAGAGACATACTACTTGCTGACATGATGTCCGCATCAGGCGCGTCCCACGGAAGTTGGTGCAGTTGTCCCAGTTTGTTCTCCTTGAAAAATGTACAGTTGCTCATTTTGAATTGCTGTGTTTGCTTTGAGGAAGCACGCTGTCCCTTTTTCATTGTATATTCCCCAATACGCAGCATAAAATAAAAAGCAATGAGCATTAGATCCCCAACTGCCTTGAGCAGTTCTGTGGCGCAATCAAACCTCCCAGCATTTGCCACAAACTTGGGCACATCAGCCTCAACTGGTAGCTTCTTTTTGGTGGCCGGATATTCCTTGCCCCAACCATCCAATGTCTCCGTCAGCCTCGGCAGGAATTTGTCAGACCCCTCTACCTTGGTCGGGTTGTGTCCCGTGGCCACAGCGGTTGCCTGGCCAATGGCCATGAGCGCCGTACTGACTGTGCCAGATTTAACCTGTTTTCCCCTACCGTAATAGCCAGCTCGTGAGAGGCCTGCAAAGCCTGACAATGTTTGGACCTGGAGTTCATAGTCCGTTCCTTTTGGAAGCCAAGAGTTCACTCCCAAAGGTTGGCAGAAGGAGTACCAATGTTTCCAATGAATGTGCTGCGCTCTGGCAGTCGCCGCCACTCGTCCATTTCTGTACCCTGCATCCGCAACACAGAAAGCACTCTCGTACAGATCTTTTTGTCCGGGCGGAAGACGGTCCACGACGCCTGTTTTGGTAAAGGGAAACGAGAATTAAACAATTGTAAGAGTTCAGCCTCCGATGTGCAATGCCATTTCTCCTCACTACCAAAGGAGCGAGAAGGGATATCGGTCATGGCGTTTTCCTCCCCAGGCACATGCAGCGTCGTGAGAGGTGAGACGTGAGACATTTTTAGCCGCAGAGCGAGGGCGCGCAGGAGCTGTCCAGCTACCACTGAGCTTTTTGATGCCAGCCGCTCTACCCAATGCACTAAACAAACCAACATGGGTTCCCAAGGTGAGAGGATACACTGCCTCCATCACCAACCACAGGAGAAGAAGGCCAGCCAGTTCCAGATCTGAGTTGGTGAGTTTGCCATTTGGATTGGAGGCTGAGTTGATTTCTGCCTTGATATCGTTGGGCCATTCCATCCGAAACACAGTAGGCGTGCAAGCTTTGCCTTCCCCAATAATGATACCACTCACACCATGTCCAGAGGCGTCCTTCACACCAACAAAGTCTGGCCAGCCTGAAACGAGTTCTTTGCAAGGGGTCGGACATGCAATGAACTCTCTGAGCAGTGTACGACAGTCTTTGATGTTGGTACGCAAGATTTTGTTACGGTGGAGGAAAATAAAGGGTGGCTCCTTCCTCATCACTGCATAGCATGGTGAAAGCAGACCGTTGCCATTTGGAATTGGAATGAAAGCACGTCGTAGTTTCGAAATGATAGATCGGAACTCCTTAAAAGGAATGCCAGCCTGGCTTTTGTTGGTCGCCCTTAGCCACTTTGTAATTGTCGTGAGAATGGCAGCCCGTTTTGGCTCCTCCAGCCACAAAGTCTTCCCATCCCCATCAAAAGTAAAACCCAAGATGTCTTTCTCAATAGCCCACTGGCCTTCTTTTTTCTTCAGCTTTTTGAGGGATTGTGGATCATTGGAGTCATTGTCATCAGCTGGAAAGACATCGTGTATTCCAGTCATAACCGCATTGGCCACGTGGCATAATTGTTCCTGTGAAGTAGGGATTGCCATACTAATGTAGTCATCCATATAACATTCAATGAGATAGCTGAAATCCTGAGACTCCGCTTGCACTGGAAGTTTGCCGTAGTCCACACCATCTGTCGTATAGGGCAGGAACTTATGGTTGTCCAATGACCCCACTGGCGTCTCCGCATATTTTGCCACCACATCCTGTCCTGTATCGGCTGCAGCGCAAAGATATCCAGGGCTCTCAATCCACCCCATTGTAACGAAGTTGGCACGACAAGTTTGATGGGTTTACCCTTTTCCTGCGGCAGTACATAGGCGAAATTCCACTCTTCACCTTCTTCACAATCAAGCCGCCAAAAACCATATTTTATATCCCATTTTGCCATGAACACCTTGGCATCATCATCAACGTCAGCAAATACATGAATAAGGTGTTGCAATACCTGGCCCATCTGATCAATGGCAGCTTTCGGCGCTGTCTTTACAGTTGTCTCATTTACTGACCAAACCACCCCACCATTTGCCAGTCTCAATGCAAAGGACAGATCTAGGATAGCCCTGAAAACACGTGATTTATGCGGTATCATTGTGATTGGAGATATTTTTAACTCAGGCAGGAGGCGGTCTTTAATGCCGTCCCAGAGGACAACTCGTGCCTGACCATTTGCTACCTTCTCATCAACATCCATCTGGTGCTGTGCTATTGCCGCTGGTGCTAATGCTGAAATGTGTGGCCCTCTAGTCACAGCGGCTATGATCTGCTCCCTGGTCCATTGCTTCCCAGTCTGTGTTCGACAGCCCTGAGTTGCATACTGGAGAAGTGTTTCAGCCGCCGGATGATGCAGTGCCAACCCTGCTGGGCACATGCTGTTGCGGTATGTTCGTGGGCCTTGTTTTGGTGTAGGAATGCTAAAGGCTCCTTTATACTTGGACCAATAGTCAACAATGGGTTGGTTTACTTGCTGTGCCACTCGTCTATGTTTGTTTTCAACGCGATAGCGGTCCATCGTTGCCCCAGTCACCGCAGATACATTGTCTAACCGCGGTGCTGACAGGCCCTGTGCCTCA
>JALLOY010000556.1:0-11018 GCA_036939835.1 Thalassiosira delicatula
TACTTTTAGCAATAGAAATGGCTACAGCAAGTTTCAGCTTCTGAAATTGAGTTTTGAAAAAGTCGGTCGCGGACTATTTAGTGCCGTACAGTACGCCAATGTGACAAGAACACTGACAACACATCTGCACGGTCACCGGCGACAGATACTCACGGCCCCGGCCACGGCAACGGTACGCCTTTGGCAACAGGTGCAACGGATAGTCCAGGCTGGCCCAGATGTAGACGTTGTCGGAACCGTGGAAGGGGAAATCAGACGCCGTATGGAGACCACGGTAAGATGCTGCCCAACAAGTTAGTGGACCTTGGCCATTGGCATTGAGGCAAGCCCTACCACGATAGGCCGGACAGTTGACTTGCCCACCAAGGTAAAGGAAGCACAGGTGTTGGATTGCCACTCGTTCCGTGGACACAGGAGGCAGCACCACCTGTGATTTGCTAACCCTGTCAGAGCGTCATCGCCCGGATCTGCCGTGTCAAAAACTGGACAACCATGGGCACTGTTGATTGGGAACCACGTTGGAGCGTCAACGCCCAGATCTTTTGCATCAAAAACCAGACAATCACGGTCACCGTTGATTCAGAACTGTGCCAGAGCGCCAACACCTGGATCTGCCACGTCACAAATTGGGGGACCACGGCCGCCGTCAATCAGGAACCATGCCAAAGCATTGATGGCCAAATCTGCTGCGTTGGAAACAGAGAGACCACAGCCACTGTCAATTAAAAACCATACCAGGGTCTCAACAACTGGATCCACTGTGTTGGAATTGAGGGGACCACGGTCGCTGTTGGTTAAAAACCGTGCCCCCATTGATGTCTTCTACATGACTTTATGGGGGTAGAAACTGGAAATGTCTTGACCTCAACCAAAGTGGGATGATTTTTTCTAGACGCATATTTTTGGAATTGTGGGTGAGAGATTGGAAAGCTTGCAGTCCTGCTCCAAGGATTGAGCTTTTGGGATTGATTTTTTTAGAACAGACTTTATAATTTTCTGAAGAGACTTGTTTGTTTGGATTGGATTATATTTTGGGATGATGGACTTGGATACCAATTAGGATGTTTCCTTTGAGTTCACTTATGAACTGACCCTTGTGCTCTACCAAGCTAAAGGTAAAGTAGGGTTAATACAAATAAAGATGAGGTTTGTAGCAACAAAGAAATTATGATAAGTATTTAGATATAACTAGGATTTGTCGGCATTCGTTGGTTAGCTAGACCAATTATGACGCAACTTCTCTTGGCGAGGTCTGCAAGCCGCTGAGAAAGGATTCACAGAAATTGGAAAGCCATGTCTTTGCGTATTGTATGTTCATAAGAAGGCTGGCGTGCGAGTGATTGCCGACACATATCCAAAGACTAAGATAGCCATAACCTTAGGCATTGGACAGAGGTGGTCAGCACACCTTGGTCCTCTTGGCAGTTGGATTATGGCTCGGATTGGATTTATTTATTTGTCCCCAGTGCTTTTGTTCTCAGGTTACACTCTCAGAAAATTGAGGATTCCCTTTGCTCGAGAGTGTGAGGGGGTGTTGTGCATAGACACTAGGGCATATGGGTGCGGTAGATAACATTGTATGAGACACTTCTCTGACACTATGCCCATGCCTTGACCATGGTGATATTGGAGAGGTCGTGTGCCCCCATGTTGAGGTACGACATATGGTATTTAGGTCAAAGTGGATTTAATTTAAAATACCGCTTGCTTGGTTGAATAGTCTATATATTAGACAGAAACATCTTGGATTAGGGATTAGCGTCTTCTCCTATTTAATCTAATTTGCCTATAATTTGTTATAATGATTTTGCTTTGCTTTCTTCCAAACGTCTTTGGGTCAGTCTGCCGCCCAATAGTGTAGGTATGTCCGTTGTACATATGATATTCAAGTTGGAATGATTTCCCCTCAAACTGCCACCTAGTTCCACAGTCATATACCCTTGTTTTAGTTCCTAAAATAGGGCCAAAAATAATTGTTGGCTCACGTGATGATTGACAAAAATACTTGCATCATCTGATCAAGAGTATCATGGTGTTTGGCTCCAACAATAATGATATCAACAACAAAAGGAAACACGGTCCTCTCCAACACATGACAAGTTTAGCCTCTGCTACTTAGAGACTGTGTCCCAAATGTTGACATTTGCTCATGTTCTTTGTACAAAGCAATGACTCAGAACCACATGCTGCTGTAGTAACATGTGCTGGTATGGGTTCCATTGCTGTATCACATATCAATGACTTAATTGCAGGACATCTAAATCATTAGGTTGTAATCACAAGTACTAGATTTTGTTATGTTTTTTCCCTGTTGTGACATGCAAAGAGCAAATGTCTCCTGGACTTGGTAAGAGTCCGAGATATCTTTGCTATGACCATGGTCGACGTGGGTACCATGTGCCATGACTGAGAGGTACTTGGGAAGTTGCCAGATATGCATGGTACGCCTCTGATAGGCCAAATGTTTTGCACTGAAAGTCACAGCAGGCCTTTTTGAAGTCCGTGTTAAGACATCCATATGAGCACAATTCATCTTCTGTTTTTTGAATATGAGATAGATTCATCATTAGGGAAATAACAACAGACCAAAAATGAAGATGATCAACAGATATGAATAGTATCAATGCCCTTGAGGTGTCTCTGACAAATTCAGTGTGACTGAGACCAGGCATCATGAATCTTTAGTGCCTGACTACATTTCCCCCCCCAAAAATAATTGCTTCACGTCAGTCTTTATTTTTAGGTTTAATACCAATTTTACAGTGACCACATTGCCATGTAGCAAGCTCAAGATTTTAAAATTGAACAGTGACTGGATGGTGGTCATTACCCGTGTGCTACTCACAGAGCATTTGTCTCAAACCCTTTGTGACTTGGGGAAACAATCCACTAGAGTGGTGGAAGCCCTATACCTTAAGAAAAGTAAGTGAATAGTTACTCAGATTTTTCAAGGTACCGCCTCATTTTTGAACCAAATTTTGTCCGCCCCCACCTGATTTTAAGCTCAAAAGCTCAAAGTAGAGCGGATTTTATTCACACCAAGTTGACCACAAGACCAAAAAACTCAGGTTCAAAAGTTGTGCATCATTTGTATATCATTTCACCTTTCTTCAGGTTATTGGGTCAAAGCAGTACCATACCATGTGTAAGAGAATGTACATACAATGCAAATGGAGCACAAACAAAAATTGGATATAAAGTGAACAAGAATTTAACAACGAGCAAATTCCAAGCAACTCCAATGCCTATGCAAATGCAGATCATATGAAATCCAGTGCATATGCAATACCAAATACACATACGCTAAAAAAGCAACATAACGGAGGCAAATCAAATGCACACAAAGCAAATGAAAATGAGCAATGGAGCAAACATACAGAATTGCTTCAAGATATGGCAACACGCAATTCCATTCAACATGATAAATCATCGAAACAATTTTCTCATGCGCCTTACTCTGAACATCATTGATCTCCAAAGGAAATATAATATGTGAACAAGGTGCTTTAGGTCTCAAGTGCTGTGACTCAGACCGTAAATGGGAGCATACGCTTCTGTAGGAAGTCCACGACCTCATTGTTGGACCACGCCAAGTGTTGCTGAAAAGCTCTCCACATGTTGCTATTGTGAAAAAAAATCACTTTTGATCCATTCACATTATGAAAACATTATCAGTGTTGCCTTCTTTGTAGCATTTTTTTAGGTACTTCACGTCTGCAAAGCCGATTGGCATCAAACTTGTACCTACCGCCTCCACATCAAGGAAGCTAACCAATCTTTCTCTAGGTCTAGATTTAGCAATGCTTGAACTATTTTAGATATTGCCACTTAGTCCCCGTAACTAGGCTAGGTAGATACATTCATTTATTGCTAAAATCGGCAAATTCCCAATGGGATGCAGCTGCACTGTACAACCATGGCCTTTTATCTTTATTTTTAAACTTTTGTGCCATAAATATGGCGGTAGTCAGCCCAAGGATGGACAGATTGCATCACCCATGTCCATAAGAAGCTCATACAAGATGAAAACTCCTCAACATACAAAGGAACTTATATAATTCCTTTGTAGAGCAATAGTATTCCAAATTTGTGGTGAAAGAAGAAGGAAAAGAAGTAGAAGATGCAATCAAATATGTGCAGAGAGCCAGGCTTAGCCGTGGCTGATTCCTAGAGATATTGTAATGTAGTAGCTCACACTGAAGGTCTGAGTTAGATACACCTTGCTTTGGTGTACTTTGTTCTTACTTATTGCCTATAGTGTGGAGGTAAATAATATTTTGAAATAATTGGATAGGGATAGAGTTGTCGGTAGAACTCTAAAAACAATTTATCCATTATCTGTCCCAAGTTATTATGTATTACTACATACACTGTAGGTAGGTAAGGCTTGGGTAAGGTAAGTATAATAGTGGGTGCGCTCGTACGGCCGACGTTTATCACCTGAACTATAGGCATCGCTATTCAATTACGTCAGATGGAGGACCCTGGGTGCCGGGGCCTTCAGTATGGTGGCATTGCGGGCAGCGCAGCACATGCGGGAGTCAAAACGGCCAAACAAACAACTTAGCAGCTTTCGCTTTGTCATTTTTCTCGTACTGCTGCCTCAAATCAGTAAATTGACACTTCGCCCTGCACAAAGATACCCACCTCTCTCCCATCCCTTTGCCCACCATGTACAAATCTGACAGTGACAGTTTTGATTTTGACCACGACGCCAAGAGCATGAAAATCATGTGCCCATTCTTCAGATCTCACCCATTATCTCCTACAGGAAAGCCATTACATGTGCGCAAGGCGACACATGCCCAGATCATGAAGAATATAGAGATTATGAACTTGGTGGAGACCCTCGGTCTTAAGTCCAAGACTGTCTATATCAGGGAGAATGTCAAGTTGATAAGGTATGCAATGATCATTCAACAAAAGTCGCACATATGTCACAGACGCCCTCAAACGAATTGTTCTCTCCTGTATCTTTTTATAGGTATGGGCACTTGATGATTATGGCAGATCAAGACCACGATGGTAGCCATATCAAAGGCCTTGTCACAAACCTCATCCATCACTTCTGGCCTTCATTGCTGGATGTTCCTGGCTTCTTGAAATAATTCATCACTCCAATTGTCAAAGTCACCAGAGGCAAGAAGTCAGATGCATTCTTCACCCTGCCTGAGTATGAGGAGTGGAAGGAGTTGACTGGCAACGACGCCAAAGGATGGAAGATTAAAGTACTACAAGGGGCTTGGTACCAGTACGAGTGCCAAAGGTGAGATGTGTTTTGCTCTAATTTTGACCTTAATTATACTCATTGATGCTGGTAATTTCTAACAACCGAATACTTTTGTTCAGCCAAGGAATGCTTCTCCAACCTTGACATACACAAAATTGAATTCAATGAGCTCATCTCAGACACCATCTTGCAATCTGACTCTGGAGACAAAATGATGGATATTGACAACAAAAACACTGAGGTCATCTCATCTAGCACTGGTCTCATCGACATGGCCTTAAATAAGAGGAAATGTGACAAAAGAAAGAAGTGGATAGGCAACATAAGGTTGTCAATGCTGTCTGGTCAATCAAATTGCGCAAACATATGTTACTAACACAAATGCATATCTACATGTGATTATTGCAATTACAAAGGTGGACAAAAGTATATATATTTGGATTACCATGAGGTGCAAGTAATGGCGTAAACTATTCAACATTTGTCAACAAAGAGGTCTCACTATTTTTGCAGTACGGTGCCTATAGATTGTTACCACATTTGCTTGATGGACTCAAGCCTTCCCAGCGCAAGGTGCTTTATGCCTACTTCAAAAATAAGCTCAAGAGTGTGGATACATTGGAGAGCACTCTGCGTATCACCATGGTGTGACGTTTCTTCATGGGGCCAGTAAGTATGCTTTGATTTCAGGTAAGCATTGTGTCGCAAGCTTTAATATCATATTAGCCTTCTTTTTCAGTTGTTAGTATGGCTCAAAGCTACTGTGGCAGCAGCAACGTCAACCTTCTTTTCCCTTCTAGACAGTTCAGAATAAGGCACATGGGCGGCAAGGATCATGCATCTGCACAATACATCTTTACTAGAGAAAATAACTCAAGCCATATTTCATCCAGATGGTGATAAACTCCTTATCTATCTCAATGATGATGGGCTTTTGATTGAGCCTGAATACTACATACCCGTAACTCTGGTTGTGCTTGTGAATGGAAGTGAAGGGATTGGAGCTGACTGGAGTACCAAAATTAAGGTAGTGCATGATCTTGCGGTCAATGTTTGCACATCGTTGCAGTCAATCTTTATCAACTTGCTCTCCTTTTTCCATGATAACTCCCATTAAGAGCCACAATCCCTGTGTGATCATATCAAACATTTGGAAGATAATTAGAAATGAGGAGCCCGCGGAAGTGAGTGCCATGCCTTGAAAACTTCTTCTATTGGAGATTATGTTATTTTTTTATTCACCCAAATTTTCCACCAAATGTTCCAGATGCACCCTTACTTTTGCGGTTGGAAAGTAGAGGTGAGACCAAATTGTGAATGCTGTCCTGAGCCCATCTCTCTACCAGAGACAGCTTAACTATTTCTTACTTTTGTACACACCTAGATTATTGCTGAAACTGGAAGAAAAGAGGGAAGCTATATTATCTGAGGAAATATCAAGCGTACCAATAACACAACTCTTCTCATCACCAAGTTGACTATCAGGCAGTGGACACAGGATTACAAAGAAAACGTCCTGGAGAAAATGATGCTGTCTGGCACTGATAAGGCAGACAAAAAGAAGAAGAAAAAAGGAGACCAGAAAGAGGCGACAGAGAAGACTGAGAGCTAGGATAATATAGAGAGTACAAAGAAAATCATACCAACACCACTGTCTCTTTTACTATAATTGCAACAGAGGAAAACATCGATGCATTTGAAAGGGAAAAGGATGGTTTGCACGGCAAGTTCAAGCTCACAACTACTATCTCAAACAAAAACATGACTGCATTTGACGAAGACGGCAAGATTAGGCAGTTCAAGACATCGTTGGAAATACTCTCCAACTTCTCTCGACAACGCATGGTATTCTACATCACTCAAAAGGAAATACTTCTTCATCAGAGATCCAAAAAGGTGAACTTTGATTTATAGTTGAAACCACGCACAAAAAGACAATTGCACAATTATCTAACAAATTAAGACAAGACCTAAAGATTTTGGAAGACAAGGCACGTTTTGTTGACAAAGTGTACAGGGGCAGTCTTATTGTTGACAATAGAAAGCCCCCAGAATTACTTGGTGATCTAACTCAACACGGATACGGCCACTTCCCCAAGTACAGCAATGAAGCCAACACGGACAATGGTGACAATGATGAGGTCATGGAAGATGCCATGACAGATTCTGAGCTCGCCAAAGGATACAAGTAAGAACCAGTTTTTTCATGAATTTTACCAAATATTTATTTAGATATCATCTGATACTCCTGTGGTTGCTATCACCATTCCCAGGTACTTACTCAGAATGAAAATCTGGTTGCTTACGAGTGAGCGAGCAGACGAACTCTGTAGGCAACGGGGAGAAAAGAGAGATGAGGTAGGAAAGCTTTTTTTCTTTTCTCCAAAAAAATCAGTAAAATGTCTAGAAACTCACACGACCCTGCCGTCATCACCACCACCAGGTAGAAAAGCTCAAAGCCACATCACCAGAAGCCATTTGGTTGTCTGTCTTGGATTTGATCGAGGAACTTTTAGATCAGAGAGACGCACCTATGGGCGTTGAAGCCAAGAAGCGAAAGCAAACTTACAAGCCAAAGAAAAAAACCAACTGTAAAGCAACTTCCAAAGACAAGCAAGAAAAAATGGATGATGTGAGTATTGACTATTGTCAATACCTCTTGTATATTGTGATGACATTTAGATCCCTCACCAATCCTTGTTACCTTTTCTTTTTGGCCTTGCAGTGGGACTCTGAGATGGAAGAGTCCAAGTCTGAAGAATCGGATATAGAATCGGGCGCATCCGACAATGATTTTGTCATAGCAAAACCTGCGCCTCAAGTCAAACCTTCACAAAGCAAGGTATACAAGAAGGCCAAGGAAACCACTGCAAAGCACAAGCGTACAGACCAAGACCCATCTGATCATGGCAGCGATGGCGGTGCCCCAGAAAATTGTCTAACGAAAAGACAAAGTCTGCCCACAAAAGCAAGAAAAGGCAAGATACAGTGAGTTCTGAATCATTGAATGAAATGTGTATTGCCAACAATCTTTAACTCTGATTTTTATTTCCTTATTTCAACTACAAAGTGGGATTCTGAGATGGAAGAGCCCAAGTCTGAAGAATTGGATATAGAATCTGACTACTCAGAAGACAATTTTGTTGTAGCAAAATCTGCGCCTAAAGCCAAACTTTCAGGGAGCGAGGTATCCAAGAATGCCACAAAAGCCGCTACAAAGCACAAGAGTATAAACCAAGACGCATCTGATAATGTCAGCAATGGTGGTGCTCAAGAAAATCTGTCTAATAAAAAAACAAAGACTTCCCCCAAAAGCAAGAAAAGGCAAGATACAGTGAGTACTAAATCATTATATGAAATGTATATTGCCAAGAGTCCTCAACTCTTAAGTTCTTACCTCGTTCCAACATCTTCTCTTCTGGTGTCATAGTGGGATTCTGAGATGGAAGAGTCCGAGTCTGAAGAATCAGATATTGAACCTGACATATCCAAAGATCATTTTGTTATAGCAAAACTTGCGCATAAAGCCAAACATTTGAGTGATGTGTCGGAGAAGGCCAAGAAAGCCGCTGCGAATCACAAGAGCACAGACCAAGACACATCTAATCATGGCAGCAATGGTCGTGCCCAAGAAAAAAATTCTAACAAAAAGACAAAGTCTGCCCCCAAAAGCAAGAAAAGGCAAGATACAGCGAGTACTAAATTGTTGAATGGTATTTGTATTGTCATCAATCTTCTCTGAATGTTCTTACCTTGTTCCAACACCTTCTCTTCTCATGTCATAGTGGGATTCTGAGATGGAAGAGTTGGAGTCTGTACAATCTGTCTCATCCAAAGATGATTTCTTTGTAGCAAAATCTGCAACTAAGGCCAAACCTTCACAGCGTGAGGTATCCAAGAAGGCCAAGAAAGTTGTTGTGAAGAGTTCAGACCAAGAAAAAGGTGGTGTCCCAGAAAAAATTGTCTGCTCAAAAGATGAAGCGTGCCCCTCAAAGCAAGAAAAGGTAAAATACTGTTAGCATTATGCCATTTGTATTGTTTACATTGCCCGCAGTTTGTAACTCTAAATTCCCCACCTCGTTCAACTGTATTATCTTGTGGTATCACAGCGCAATTCTAAGACGGAAGAGTTGGAGCTCAAAGAATCGGAAATAGAATCTGACTTGTCCAATGATGATTTTGAAGTAACAAAATCTGCTCCTAAAGCTGCATTCCCTACGCCAAAGAGTGTATCCACGGAGGTCAACAAAGCCGCATCAAAGTGCGGGAGTAAGAGTACAAACCAAGACAAATCTGCTGGTGCCCAAGCAAAAATTCTGGGCAAAAAGGCAAAAACTGCTGCACAAAGTAAGAAAGGGCAAGATACCATGAGTGCAATACCATGTTATGAGAAGAACATTGCTGGTGATTGCTAACGCTCAACTTTCTTTCTTGTTCTATCATATTCACTTCTGACATTGTAGTGGGGATCCAAGCTGGAAGAATTGTAGCTTGGTGAGTCATATGACAAAATTGCAAAAGTAAAGTCTACACCAAAATTCAAATCAGCACCAAAGAATGAATCCATAAAGGTAAATCAAGCCATGTCAAAGCAAACGAGCAAGAAGAAAAATGATGGTGTGTCCGATGATAACAGTGATGATTATGCCCCAGCAAAAAGGATTGGTAAAAGAGGCAAAGTCTGCTTCGAAAATGATAAAAAGGACACAAACCGTGAGTAGACTTGCTTCACAGGATGCGCGGACTTGAGCATTGACAATATTTACAGTCAACTTCCTGACAACCATGCCCCATTCATCATTAACGGTTGGGCCTCGCGGTGGGATTCCAAGCTGGAAGAAGCGGAAACCAAGGAATCAGGGATAGAAATGGACTCATCCAATGATGATAATGTTGCCACAGAGCCTGTGTCAAAAGACAGATTGGTACCAAAGAATTCACAAACTTAGGTCAATGAATATTTCTCAAAGGCAAAGCCTGCTATAAAATCATAGAGAAGCAAGATACCGTAAGTAAAATAATCCTCTTTGAATATTTTTACAAAAACAATACTTCGAGTTCAACTTTGCAACCAACCCGACTATCTATTCTTTCTGACCTTGCAGTGGGATTAAGAGCTGGAGGAGGTAGAGACCGAGGCTGAGACCGATTTGTCCAGTGATGACTTTGTTGTGGAAGAGGCTGCACTGAAAGCCAGCTCTACAGCATACAAGGCTGCTAAGAAATCTAATGCCCAGGAATCTAAGCTCAAAAACACCCTTTACGGCTTGTCTGGTGATGAAAGTGATGTTAGTATTGAATTGAATCTGCGTTCCTCAAAGTTGAAGCACGGGGTGACTACTGGGGATCTGTTGATGGATCATTGGTGAAGCGCCAAAGTGACCCCAAGTTTTTCAAGTTTTTTTTAATGTCATTGGGCAAGAAAATGTCTCCGCTTTGACATCAGAATGTCCTCTTCGTTTGTGACTGATATCTTGTTTGCAAACTGCAGAAAAAATAGATTCGGATTCAGAGATGTCACCGCTCATGACAGCGGCCGCCACCGGACCACATCTTCCCGCCAGGCCCAAAATTGATCTCCTCAACAACAGCGCCACAGACGTTGTGCCGCCAGGGAACCCTTCTGCTTGTCCACGTGACCACCTTACCGCAAGGAGCATGGATTTGTCCACGGTGTGTGGAAACATTGACCTCCAGTTTCCGTGAGTTCCCGAGATCGCAAGTTTTGATAGCGCCACCTCCGCCTCCAGATTTGGGGCCTAGCGGGATGATTTGAGATCGGAAGAGC
>JALLOY010000557.1:0-11010 GCA_036939835.1 Thalassiosira delicatula
CCAGCCCCCATGCGATCTACCCCGTGGGGTTCTCGTGCGATCGGTTCGAGTTCAGCCCGATCCACGGGAGGGTGATCAAGATGCGGTGCGACATACTGGACGGGAGCGGACTGAAGGGGAGGACGGAGGATGCGGCGGGGCCGAATTCGAACGAGGGCGGGGAGCCCGCGTCGGGCGCCGGGAACGGCGCGGGGGATACGGTTCAGAACCTCGGCGACGGACCCGTCTTTCGCGTCGCGTGGGGGGAAGGGGTGGAGGAGGACAAGCTCTTGGAGCCGGCGTGTCCGTTCGACCCGTACGTTGCCGCTGCTCACTTGGGGGGCGACGTCGATGCCATCGCCGTGCCGCTGTCATCGAAGAAGGGCAAGCAGGCGGGATTGCCAGAAGTCGGAATGAGAGTGAGCGTTCGTTTCGACAAAGGCAAAATGTATGGGGGATCTATCACGAAAGTGAAGCCTGTTGAAAAACAAACGAAGAACAAAAAGATGGTTTGCAACATCACCATACAATACGATGATGGAGTTTCCGAAGTTGCTGCATTTCCTGATCCGGACATTAATGTTGCCTACCAAGGTGAGTGAAAAATTGTCGACCATCGCTGAAAGTGGCCCTTTATTGCGGTGGCACATGTGTCCAACTTGTCACGCTTGTGCTATCTGTATAATCTAGGCTGCCCACCAGTTGAGACGGCGAATGGTCTTGTGGCGGAGATGAACGGAAAGCCGGTGCGGTCTGTGCTGGCAAAAACACCCCTGGAAGCTTGGGGGAAAACGCTACTCTCGCTTGGGCTAATCGATGAGATCGTGTTCGAAGCTGCACTGCAGGAGCTTCTCGCACGACAAGAGGGATGTAACGGAAGCAAGGACAAGATTAATGCGAGTAATAAGAAACGCAGAGATGAGAGAGCGAAACAAAAAATGCGCCGTTCGAATGGGGCTTCTTCCGTCGGCGATGATGAGATGAGCCAAGGCACGGATGTTGATGGTTCCTCTACTGTGGATACGGAGGGTTTAGCGAATGGAGATGCACGTAAAGTCACCTCCCCCGAGGAGGTTGAAATGTGCAAAAGGCTTATAGATGTGCAAACGAAACTGGAGGATGCAAAAAGGCGATCCAAAGCTGCAGCTTTGAGTCTCGCTGATGCGCGAATTGCGACTATCTCTCCATTTGCTGCAAATCCCTTCCTATCGCGTGATACGACGGCAGAAGCATCATGGCTGATGGCTGCGATAAAAAAAGAGAGAGCGAAGATGGGAAACACGGGGAATAAGAGGAAGATCGTGAACCCAGCTACTATCATGGACAAGAATGATACTTTTTTCAATCCAAAAATTGAGAAGCTAGTGGAGGGGCTTCCAGGCACGGAGTTTGCTCCCTCATACGTGTTTCGAGCCAATCGATCGACCACGTCAGCAAGTAAACAAGATAACCAAGCCTGGATCCAAGAATCCAAACTCCGCCACCAAATACAACAGCAGAAAAAGCAAGAGAAGGCTCAGGAGAGAGAAGACAAAGCGAACGAGAGAGCGCAGGAGAGGCAAGAGAAAGCGAACGAGAGGGCACAGGAGAAGGCGCAAAAGGTAGCGAAACTTGCTGAATCCAAGGCCAAAGCCGAGCAGGAAAGATTGTTGAAGCGAAAGCTGAAGGAAGAAGAGGCAGAGAACAGAAAGCGGCTGAAGGAAGAGGAAGATGAGAGGAAAAAGAGGGAAAGGGTGGAAAAGCGGCTCTCGCAGCTTAGTCTCCAAATGGACGATCGTCTGCGCAGGGAGGCATGCATCATGCGGGAAAGGAATGTTATGAATTTCGTGAGAGTGATGAACAGAGAGTTTTCCAGGCGCCGAAAGGCTGCGGAGGTAGCTGTGGGTAACCAAATTGATCGAANGCGAGAATTCTGGACGAGTCGACAGACTCTCCTTCTGCCGACTCGTCCAGAATTCTCGCACCATTTGGTGAATCACTCCCTCCGCTATCGAAAATCCTTTATGACGTAGAGGTTGTTCGAGTTTGGGACTTCCTTCATTCCTTTTCCGAGGCTTTCTCAAAGCCGGACATGTCAACGTCCTTCCCATCCTTGGATTCTCTTCAAGGTGCCATAAACTGTCTCAATAGTGATGAATGCGATAAACGAAAGCGGTCCAACGCCGTCAATTTATTGAAGGGTATAGCCATCGATATATGCAAAGTTATTTCGCCAAGGTAAGTGTTTGCCCGTTGATGCAATGGTCCTCATGCCTCCACAGCTCTAAAACATTTCTTTCCCTCCAACCCTTGAATCAGCCTTACCAAAACCCTATCATCATCGACACCTAATATTGACATCATTGGAAAGAACGGCACAGATAATGGACCTCAACAAGATGCAGATGTGAGCTGTCTACCAGTAACGGAATGGAGTTGGCGAGAAATAGCGAGGATGGCAATCATCTACGACGTCCTCACTGACCTCGGTTATACAAAGCAGGAGTCTGCCAATTTGGTGAAAGGTTATCGAAGTGGTGGCCACCCCAACTCAAAGGAAGCAAGGAGGTGGAAGAAGATTGAAGAATCGCCAGTAGCCATGATGTATCATCATCTGAAACATGATGAGAGTGCTATGGTTGATTTACGAAGGCGTGTTGTGCGAACGAGTTTGAGTGCCCCTTGCGCACCCTCTTCGGTGCCCTCGGACTGGAGATTTTACCTGCACAACATCAAGTCTAGATCTTCAAACTCACAACGATTCATCAAGGATAATGTGGCCAAGGCCTTGACCGCTTTGAAGAAGATTTCGTCTGATGTGAAAGATGCAGAATCCCATGTCACTAATTTGGAAAAATGTTTGGCTGTTGTTGAACGGACAGGCAATGGTAACAACAACACTCCTGAATTGCACAAAGCAAAGCAAATTGCAGTTGGTGTGCTTGATTCAACCAGAGAAAAATGTTCACCTTTGATTTTCAGAGAGAATCTGGAACCCGACCAACAGTTTAAGACTCAACTCCCCCCTCGACAGAAAATGGGCTTCCAGAAAATGTATCAGATGCCAAGGGAACAGTTTAAAGCGTTGGAGCTATCAAAGGAACAGTATATGGAGGCAGCCCTCCGACTCAAAGAAGAGCTGGAGGCGAAAGATAAAGATGGTGCCAACGATGACGACGACGACGACGATGATGATGACGACGACGATGAAGATGGTGAGAATGACCGCCCCTTCCAAGAAGAAAATCCTGAGAAAGATCCAGAATCAAATAATTTAGATGTCAAGAATTCAAAGGGAGAAGACGCAGCTGAAGTTCCAAATGGAGAAGATGCAGACGTAGAACATGCTGTGCTAAACGGCGACTCCGTGCAAGATGAGAAGAAGGAGAATATTGTGTCTGAGCCTGCGGACGGCAAAGAATGCCCTGAGGCTGCCACATCCTCAGACAAACCAACCAACGAAGCTACTGAAACTGATGGACTCAAGGAAGCAGACAAGAATGGAGAGATTGATGTCTCATCCGATAACGTCGTCGAGTCAGCTGATGTAGTGCAAAGCGTCCACACTACCAACCATCCCACAGTGAGTGAAAAAGATGCTCATCTCCCGACAGAACCAGCAGAAGGATTCCCCGATGGTTGGTTAGTTCGTCGAATACCTCGGCTTAATCCTACGGACAAGCGAACAGATCGAAATTGGTATTCTCCGAAGCTAGCTCTAAAATTTCGATCAAAAGCTGACGCATTGCGCTTCGTCGGAAAGCTGGAAACTGCCAAGGGTGATGAGGGTGCGGCAATCATGGATTTTCATGGAAAAAACAAAACCAATAAAGCAGCAAGCAAAGTTGCAAATAAAAAACCTGCCAGCAAAATTTCCTTGGACAGTGACGAAACGAAAGTGGAATACGATTTTTGCAAAGACATAACGGCTGCCCCTGATCTCATCCGTCGATGTCTGGCAGTGATACGCACCTTGTGTGCTTCGAGCACATCCGACCAATTTGTGTATCCAGTGGACCCTCAGCTCTATCCAGGGTGAGTTGAATTTCAAAAGTCAAGATTTTTATACTCTCATGTACTTTTCTGACCATCAAACTATTCTCTCCCTTAGCTATTATGAGACTGTCATGAATCCGATGTCATTGTATGATATTGGGAAGTTTCTTCAAGCAGCTGCTAATAAGTTTTCGTCAAACCATGATGATCCATTGGTAGAAGAGGCTGTAGCCGAAGTTGGAAGAAAATTACGCTCCATTGTCCACAACTCACTTCTCGTCAATTCTTCAAACCTCATCGTCAATTCTGCTGAAGAAATGTTAAGAATATTTGAGCGCTTGATGTTTGATTGGGTCCTTGCACCTTTGAAGGGCAGACCTGAACTACAGGAACTGGATGATGATAGGTGCATTGACCACCATGAGAGTGACATGAATTCAATGGTACTCCTTTGCGATGCTTGCGAAGGAAAGTATAATATGAGCCGGCTTAAGCCGGCATTAACTCGTGTGCCTAGTGGTGATTGGTACTGTCCTCGATGCGTGTCAGGAAGGAGCTGGATAACAGTTGATCCCCGCCTTGGAAGGCGAGTTCAGAACGGATCATTCTCGGGAACTGTTCAGTCATGCAAATTCCTTTTTACAGAAAAAGGAGAGCCGTCGTTACTATATTGCATCAAAGCATCCCATTCTGGCCGCATGGAGTATTGTGGAATCGAAGATGTCGATAAATCAATTGTGGGTGATCCTGTGGAACCGCTACGCTGTTTGCTGGCCCTGGCAGAAAGTCCTGGTTATGGGTTTGGCCGTGATTCTGGCATTGTGGGGGGCGCGGTTCCACTTGCCATCAACCCCCTGGTCGGCGACAAGGCGGCCCAAGCTGCACTCTCAAGTGGTGTTTTTGCGGACACGCTTTCAGCTTGTGTGTCGCTGACTAACCCTCCCGAAGATTTCACAGCAGAAGAGTGGACGACTTTGCTCATGTTACTCGTCACGAAATGCACTCAGAGTGACGACTTTCAAGAACTCTCATCTAAGCTTGAAAACAAAGAAGCATCCCGTTTATCGACCGAGTTGATGACTTTCTGGCGCGCTCGAGCTGCCAAGAACATTGTGCCAAATCTTCATGGTGACAATACGGATGACGAAGAGGAGTCGCTTGATGCCCATCCTAGTGCTGCCTCCGACATTTCTTTAGCCACGGAAAATAAGGTTAAGAAGGAGGATACCCCAACAAAGAAAAGAACGGCCCGTGACATCATCATGAAATCACCTGGAGAAGAAGCTTCTGTCGACGAACGCCCCACCAATATGGAAATTAGTTTCCAAAGTTCGACAGAAGCTCCTGAGGAAACCAGCAGCAGCTCTGTTGCAAATGCCACCAACCAACCTACCAAAGATGCCATTATTCCAGAAGAAGAAATGCTTCGGAGAATGCGCGAAGCAACATTCCTAGCAAAGACGAGGCGAGAAAGAAAAAGAGAGGAAGCGCTGATGGGTTACTATGTTGGAAACCGCCTAAAATCAACTGCTGCATCATTTGAAGAAGATGTCCTCTCAACCATTCTGAAGTCTTCCCTTTGTAATCAGGAGGAGGGCCTAAATTTGTCTGCAGTTCGTTGTCGAGAATCATGCTACTATTGCGGTCTTTCTGATGTCGCTCTAAATGCCCCTCTTTGCCGCACACCTGACGACAAAGAGTGGAGAGAGATATTCCCACAAGCTGTGCATGGCAGAACCACATACATGATTGCGGAGATCCCCTACGAGTCAAGTAATGCTGTCCTAGTTAAGCAAGAGAATGGTCTCAAGCCGCCAACTGAATTATCCGCAGCAGACAAAAAGGCTAAACTTTTCACAGTCAGAGTCCGTGTGGACGGGGAGCTTATTTCATCCAAAACTAAGTGCATTGACAGCGTAGTGAAAAATTATGACTCAGTCATGCAGCAGGTAAGTTGATATACCCAGTGTGACATCTAGTATCGTACAACAACCACCTGCACCTTTTTTCTAATGTGGAACCCTACTTTGATCAGTTTCTTCCAAAGAATCCTATTGGATTTCAATCAGAGCTCAGATTTAGACATGGATCAAACTTGTCGATCCTCTCTGGTTCACTCACGGCTCATGAGATGTGCGCAATATCAGCTCACAAACGCCGGAAGGAGAAGCTACTTGATGAGCGCCGAACATTTCACAGAACCAATATGACGAGAGAAGCAGCATTAGCTTGTGGTAAATCAATCCCTATCGGAACTGACCCTTTTGAGAGATCATACTGGGTGTTCAGTGCTGAACCGACATCTCTATTTGTTTGCGAAGTAAACTCCAAATCTGGAGCTGCCACGCCAACGAGGAAACAATGGCATAGATTCAACATGCCAGAAGAAATCGCATCGGTCATAGTATGCTTGGGGAAAGGTCCTCTGTGTGAAACATTGAAAGAGGTGTTCCCCGGAGCAGCGAAGATCGTGAATGATCGGTCATGGTCTACTTTGTTGTTTGGACGCAGCATGCACAACGTAATAAAAGAAGCAAAAAAATCGTCTCCATTAAAAGACCCAAAAAATGCTGCCGAAGATAATATTGATTTTGGTGCAGTGAGTATCTTTTATTCTCATTTGTGTTTTATATATTTTCAATATGAATTCTGTTAACATGGCATGTTTTCCAATATTTTGTTAGCCTTTTGTGGAGGATGAAGACGTTCTTGTAGAATCAGAAAATGGTAAATTTCTTTGGGATGCTGTTATTGTCGATGTGTGCAAAGACCCCGAGACTGAGAGAGTCAATGGATACCTTGTTCATTACAAGAAATGGAGTAGCCGGTTTGATCAGTGGGTTGTCCCAGATAGAGTTGTAGAGCCGAACAAAGTGAACTTGGAGGTGCAGGTGAGTCAATTGATTTCCTCTCAAAGTACAAAATCCGCTTTTATACAGCTGAAATTTGACACCCATTTCTATTGCACAGGAGGAAGTTCTTCAAGATTTTATCACAGTGGATAATGCGGCACCCCAAATGTTGGAGACGATGTTTGCATATAAGTTCTTGAATAGTAAGAAACGCGCCAGAAGCACTCCTATTACGAAGGGTGAAATACTCGCAAGTACAATTACAAGGCCCTCCGCATCTTGCGATGAAAAGCTTCTTGGTCTTCTGAAAGGGGCAATACTGCTTATTGAAGCTGCGTTGCCACGAGGCTCTGTTGAATCTTCAGCAAATGGATCATGGAATCCTCAAGCAGCTGCTTTGTGGAGCAACTTAGTTAAGGATGCGCGAGGCGCCGAGTCACTCATGAAGTGTATCCTGTTGCTTGAAGATGCCATATCCCCAGATTGGTTTCACTCACAGGCCACTCAACTATATGCTGCTGTTCCGAAGCAATGGAGGGCCATGGGCGAAGCAACACTATCGGCTATCGCTTTAAGGGTGTCTGTTCTAGACCGATGCTTGAAATACCAACAGAAAAAGAAAAAGCACTTGGACTAAGAAGCATACGCGAACATTGTATAATTTATAAAGCCAATACAGTTTTTCCTTATTAGTACGGTAATATACCAGGACACTAATGTCTTGTCAGTTCCATACTAGTCGTGCATATCGTGTTGTACCCTCACTGTTCCAACTACAATTTATTAGTTTACCATGAGAATATTTATTGAATCAAAGTAAACTAGAGACTAGCAAGGAGTTGAAAATGCCACTCTTTCCCCTCTGTGTTTTCAGCCTGTAAGCCGCATTAGGAATAGGCTTCTGAACAGTCGGGAGTGCTGGACGGTGACTGATTGACGATTGACGCTCTATTGTCAGGGGCAATGCATCAGTTGGCCCTCTCGAGGTCGATCCTGAGCGTGTACAAAAAATGGACGATGATAGTCAAGACGATGATCAGTCCCTCTGTGCAATTGTACATGGAGAGTAGTGTTTTGGTGCAGATATTGTTATGGTCAACAATTATTCTTGTCCTTCCTAGAGAAAGTCAGTTGGCAATACCCAGTTGCCCCCAGAGCTGAATACACCCCAACCAATAGACCTTTTTCCACAACCATTAGGTTTAATGTTTGGGACTAGAATTTATTTTTCGCAAGAAAATTTGAATTTCATTTTCCGCCATTTTCACACCATAGCGTTTCCCCTCCCCTAACTCCTCAACACTGTTCCTGACCCCCCCAACCCAACGCTCCACTCATCAAAATCTCCATGCCTGTCCTTGGCGCTGACCTTGGTGCAGTCTGCACACGCATCAATCTTGTGTTTGCGTTGGGTGTCCCCGTTGTGGCCGTCGACGTCGTGTCATTGGCAACGGCACCACCAGCAGGAAGACTGGGTGACCCCTGCGTGTGCAGAGAGCGGCGGCAACGACACAGTGAATTCAAGGACCTCAGACAGGAGCGGCGTCTGATCGTTTGCCCAACGTCCTTGCAAATTTGATCCCGGCCGACAGTCCACCCCACGATATGGTGAGGGCCACCGAAAATACAGGCTACGATGACAAGATTGGGAATTGGGAGGGATGCTGCGCAAATCGGCTGGGCTGGAGTAATTAACCTGTCTTTTTGCCGGGATGAGAAGAACTGAATGTCGGCAACAGGAGGGGAAGAAGCAGCACTGGCACATGATAATAACAAAACAGCAACAATGGGGGTTGCAGGATCTACTTGGTATTGCTGACAGGACAAGGAGAAGACGAGCTTTATCAGCAGGAGGAAGAGCTAGGCTTTGTTGGCAAGTAGGGAGGGAGACAGGCGTTGATGGACAAGGGATCTCAGTACATTGAGGTGGTATCTCCATAGATTCCCCCGTCCAGTCAAAGTATAATGCAGTCTAGGAGAGGTCAAGGTGAGAGCGGGAGCAGGTGGTGGGCATTGAAAAAATGCCGGGTGTGATTTTGTTGGAGGTAGTCCCCGATGTGTCAGAGATGGAACGATTGGATGGCGGGGTGTGTGTTGGAGGACTTTAGTAGGACGTTCCAGCGCGTCTTTGAAAGGCGGGATGAAATGTGTCACAGCAGATTGGGAACAACAGTGGTCTCCTGGGAGGAGAGGTAACAGAAGATAGAAGTGCCCTGTTGTTCCAAAGGCGGCTCGCGTGGGACAAGGGACAGACACAACATTATCATTGGGACCAAGAAGCAGATGACAACAAGCAAACATTTGTCGATAGGCTGAGGATGAGTAGGGTCCCACTGGCAGTGAGAGACAGAGTAATCTGTTCTCAATGGGAGGAAACAAAAACAGGTATTGGTGGAAACGGGAAAAGGATCAGTAGTGTAGAGAGGAAGATAATCAGTACATTGTTGGCCAGTAAAGGAGGAGGATCCCACTCGGTGAGTGGCAGCAATGCAAGAAGGACGGGAAGATCAGGTCTCGACATGCTATTTAGTACCATAATTTTAATGGGTTAGACAATTCAACTTACAATACTGCATTTTTACTTTATAATTGACATTAGTCGAAATCAGAACAAGATGAATTTGTTTGTAACTTTGAATTTAATTTTCAATTGTTCAATTACCAAGAATAAAATCTCTCTCATGTACATGGTGACGACACCTGAGACAACAACAACAGCCATCCCACCCCATTGGACTTATCCTCCCTGTAGGAAAATCAAGCCGTTCTGTCCCCCTCCCACCAGCCCCAGAAAAGAAAGCCATGCCTTCTCACAAGTGCAGAGCCCATCATATGCCCATGCTTGCATGATAGTCTGTGTACTGTACCAGCACCCACCTTATCCACAGCAGTTACCTCTCCTGTGTATGTGTCAGATCTGGCTCCTCATCCGTAGAGATGACACGCACACCACTGTGCTGTCTATGTGAATTTGTGTACTATGTCCGCCACCAACCAGAATACTAATTTCATTGACAACCACCACCAACACTATGGTGCAACCATACAGGGCCGTCACAGATATTTTGTGCCACGGCTCTGATGGGATGACACGGATGCCGACTCATTTTCATCACTCCGCCCTCTCCACCTCTACAAGTTAGGTTGGATTGCTCCCAAGGTTCCTTTTGTAGCCGATGCCGGACACACGAACAGGTGCAACAAAGCATAGGCCGAACAGCGTGTGAGCCTTGGAGAGCCCGAAGTTGAAGAAGCATGACCCGGACGGGATGGGACCACGGCTGTCAGCAGCGTTGTTGTTACAAGGGAAGTTCATCAGTTCCTCCTCGTCAGGGTGAGGTTGATCGTCGTGAAGGACAGATAACATGGTGGGTTATCTCCCAGCGTTGATGGAGTGCTTAATGGCAATCGCTTGTTTAGCGCGCATCCGAAAGAGTCCCCTGTCACTCACTCATTGCAGAAGTCCCTCGTGTCGGTCAGCCTTGCCATTCCAATGCAGAGAACTGATTGTTATATGTTTGATTCCCCCCAAAGCCCTTGAACCAACTGCCAGTATCCAAAAATTGACAGTCAATTTAACTTTGCAACACACTAGGTAACATGGAGCGTGGCATCGTTATTATGAACAATATGCACTCCTCTTTGGTCCAGGGTTCCCATTTCTTACACCCCCTCCAGGGATGATAGGTTTGCAAAGGAGGGGGAATACCTCACGCAACAGAAGTCCGCTTTGCGACTTCCACATCTTCCACCCACCAAGCCAAAAATGAAGGTCACGACTTGTCACACAAAGGATATCTGGTGTGGCGAGGAGGAGGACCCCATCACCAGCCGCCGATCTGAAAAGGAAGTCCGCTCCCGTGTCCATTTCAAACTTCCCTTGCTTTGCTGCAACTCTGTCACAAAGCAAAGGAGACTTGTAATTGGTTTTGAAATGGCAATTACAAGGGTGCCGGCCCCATCCAAGCCTTGCTTCGGCGGTCGTCCCAGCAGTAAGCGTTCTCCTCGTTGATTTTTTGTTGGAAGTCGTTATTCTCGGCCGTCGCCCTCACCAGAATATTTTCTTCTCGCAACCAGATGCCAGACCCTCATCCAAGGCCAACACCACTCAACAGCACACCCTTGCCAAGCACAATGGCTGCGCCTGCATGCTGACATCCGTTGATGTCTCCACCGGGAAGCTCCTTGGGAAGAACTTTAACGC
>JALLOY010000558.1:0-11002 GCA_036939835.1 Thalassiosira delicatula
AAGCCGTTCCCGCCAAAACTCTAACCTTGCATTCTTAATGCCCCAGTCATATGTATTGTTAACAGATAATGATTCCTTTGCTATTATTGTATTGCATCTCGCCTCGGCCGAAGCAGCGTGTGTTCTTTTGCATCGAGCGCAAGGCACCAAAGAAACCCTGCTCTCGCTCGCCCGCAACTACGTGCTTCCGCCAACTATGATGACACTACCCACAACAATAATTCCACCCATCGCCACGACGAGCTTCTCTGGGGCTTGACTCGATTCTTTGGCGATAACATGGTCGATGCCAAGAAGAGTCGATTTTATTACACCTGCCGTCTGATCGAGGAAGAACGTCAGCATTTTCGTATCCCGATACCGACACACGACCTCGCCGTCACGAGGATGCGCCGAAAGCGCCCGAGTTCAGTGAAGGCATTCGCGGCAAAGGCGTCAAAAGGAAAGCGAATATTATACGAGTGCAACAGCGCCTGGCGGATGCTGTGAAATGCCCCCTTTCCGTTTACCATTCCAATTTGGTTCTGATCAACGACACGGGGGCGGCCGGGGCTGTATCCGAACGAAAAAATTCTTTTGGAACCTCCGACCATTGCACATTTCTTGGCTCTCCTTCTCTTGGGCACGTGCGACTCCTTGCTATCTGTGCTCGAGTGCAACAAAGATTTGTGATGGCTTGACGAGAGGAATTCTGTCCAAGCAAGTGAAAATAGAAAATAGGGCGTTCAGAATCGAACTCAGCAGCAACGACAACGACGACAATTACCTCCGAGGGATCAAGTTCTATCCCGGCGGAGGGAAGCTTTCCCTGATGAGCATCCACGAGTACTCCGGAACCAGTTTCGTGCTGGAAATTATCAACGAATCCACGCGGCAAGCGATTCTCGCGTCCGTGGAGAGCCAGCGTTCGGCTTTTCTTCCAGCCATTATCGCATGAAGAAGTGAATGTTAATTTCATTATTTGGTAGGTTCTCGCGCTTGCAAAGTACCACGATGCACTGTGCTGCAATCAAATGTCAAGGAAAGACGAGGTGAAAAGGTGTGCTCTGGACATGTGCCAAGAGATATGCAAATCACAATCCTGGAGGCATCAGTTGGCGTGAGGACGAAGTTTTTACGTCAACTTGGAAACTGTCGATATCACTTTGGTCTCAATGTGTTGGTGGAAGGGGTTTGCATCGCTTGAGAAGATGAAGGAGAAGACCTTTCGGGTTTGGTCAAATTGTTCCAAATGCACGTGACTGCACAGGGGTGGCAGAAACAACTCCAGAGCAGCCTGTGTCGGAACTTCTCACAGCGGATGAGACGTGTCGGCGGTTGAACAGCTCGAGGCCTCCATGCTTGCTGATGATAGCATGGAGGCATGTATCGTGACTACCTTCGGTGATGGCGGAGATCAATCACCTTGATGCATTGTCGAGCGAAGAGAGCTTCGAAAAAGAAAAAATATGTTCGCAAAGTCTGCTGTAAATCAAGTAGTATCGTACTAGCTTACACAAACAATATTTGACGCCAACGGAAATACATTAACGAGACCTCTCTTGTTCATCTTTCGCTCAAATCCTCTGAGTAAATGAGCACACTTCGATGGGGGCGCTTGCTGGCTCCACAAAAATAGTACCGACCTTCACTTTGCCAAAGACTGGCAGCTCTCGGCTCTCAGGTGGACTCGTGGCAAAACCAGCCCCCTTCGCAATGCCAAGCACATAGTCCACATCATCTACAGACATCGTCATCGAATTCGTCAACTCCGATCCCTTCTTTTCAGTCTTTGGGCTGTTCCACTGCATCAATGTCGCACATATACTGTCCGGAAGATTGCAAATACGAATGTGCTCAATCGCTGTGGTATCTGGGTCGATATTGAACGCAGGAAGCAGTCCATTGGCGACCTGGGAGCTATTCTGGTCCGAAAAGGTCTTAAACCCCAAACTCTCGAAACCCTGCATGGTGTTCTTGATGGAGCTCGTGACATTAATTGTCCAATGAAAGAGGAGGGGACTTTGCTTCTTCGTCCACCACAGTTGGAGTTTGACAAATAATGCCAGGATTCGAGTAAATTCAACGTAGTATACAACAAAACCGTCAGGGTCCTTAAACGCTGTCAAATTGGCCACTGTGTCTGATGCAGTCGGAGCAATGGGTTTGAGCCCCAATGCCTTGACACGCTTAACATCCTGATCATGCGTAGTTGTATAAATGCAGAGCCGAGTCATACCAGCTTCGTATGAGTTCCCTCGCTCTTTCATGTTCGGGTCCTCCTTCAACAGAACCAGGGTAGACCACTTGCCATTGCTTTTGGGGGCGCCCAGAGACAAAAACTGCTGACCGTACTCTCTCTCGCCCACTTTTATCAGACCGAATGCCTCATAGAATGGAAGAGACTTCTTAATGTCACGCACGCGGATGGTGACATGTGAAATAGTACCCGCTGGAGGCGTCAGCTCATTCTTGATAGGCGAGATAGATATTACCGACTTCAGAGAATCCGAGACCTTCGTTGGAAGAGCGGCCAGTGCTCGCCAGAAGGTCTTCGCGTCTGATCCAAGCCAGTAGTATGCATCTAGATCACTGAGCTTCTTGGCAGTCAGCAGCTCTACCATCGCATCAACTGCGTCCTTGGGCTTCCCCATAACATTCTCGTCGAGTCCCTTGAACGTATCCTCAACTTTCTTAGTGTAAGATTCACCCCCGTAGAGTCGTTTGACTTGTGGGGAGGCGTTCAGGTATTGTTTCGTGAAACCACTCGCCCAATTACTTTGGATGGTGGTCGAGAACTGGCCAGGACGAATCTTAACCACTGATATGTTGAATGAAGCCAGCTCTAGCCGAAGGCTGTCACTCCATGCTTCCACTGCGAATTTGGAAGCGTTATAGGAGCTGTTGCCGGCACTAGCCGAGGCGCCGCACACCGAGCTCATGTTTAGGATTCGACCACCAAAAACTGGAGAGGTGCGCAGAAACAATGGCAACAGGGCCTGCGTGATGCGAAGCTGACCAAAGAAGTTCACATCCATCACCTTTTGAATGGCCTTCATGTCATTGTAGAAAGCAAAGTCGCCTGGATTTGCGATGCCAGCATTATTCACCAATGCTTGCAGCACTGCATTCTTCTCCACCAGTAGACCGTCGACGAACTCTTTCGCGCGTTGGACATCGTTATCGTCTGTCACATCGCACTGAATACTGTGGATCCCACACGTCTTGAGCTCCTCCGCCGACTCGGAAGCAAGACAGAGTGACACAATGACCAATCCAGGAATCTTGGCCAGCTCCTTCGATAGGAGGTTGCCAAACCCCGTATCGCAACCGGTCACGACAACGGCAGAGCGCTCGTTGTAGTCGGAGGGTCGCTTCACGTTGATCTTCTTCTTCTTTTTTAGCACATGGTAGATGTGCGCCCCGACGCAGATGGTGCCAAAGGCGGCGAAGTGGAGGAGGTCGTCACGCATGGTGGACTCACAAAATGGACACACCCGAACTCGTTCTTACGTGGATGGCAACTGGATATGCCGCCGCCGCAGCGCCTACCGTGTGTATGGAGTACGACATGTTGTGTTATTCCCACATATCGTTACTGCTAGAGGTAAGGTAGGTACGTATGTACGAGATCTAGGAATTACTTAGGCCTGCGCTCGCTTGCAATTTTCGATTCGGCCGTTTTAATTGTCTGTGCAATACCTAATTTTAGATCTTCCATTAATAGGGCCAGTAGCGCCAGGGTAGCGCCCACAACATCCAGCCATGCTAATACGTTTCTTCCCAAACACAAACTTAAGTGTTTACGTAGTTGAATTTCTTGAGACAAAACCAGGTTCCAAAAAGGGCCAAGACAATCCATGCCACAAGGACTCCAACGTCCATTCCACGGTTTGAAGCACTGAATCTACCTCCAAAGTAGAAATTGGCAAACTGAATCATTGACCCATGGCATGTTCCAGCTTCAACGTCCCCCTCTTTACAACCCAGGGAAAACCAAAATGGACTATGTTCGTTAGGAATCACAGGAAGCGTAAATTCTTGAAACTGAGTGAAGATGATACCTTCCAGAGCATATCGAGAGGCATTGATCCAGAGGCCCGCAATGAAGAAAGAGAAGAAGTTTTGGGGCAGCACTACAAAGCCAGCATAGAAAAGATTGAGCCCAATCCAAACACCCTGGAGAGCACCGACTGTCTTTTCATCTCTAACAAGGCACATGAAACATTGTGCAAAGAAAGAGTATGATGACGTGTGCAAGAAGAAGAAGAAAACGAACCAAAAGAAATTCCCAGCAGTAGTAAAGAGGCCAGCCTGTTGATGGATGTAGAAATGTTGAAGAATGTGACGATTATTATGATGAAAAAGACAGCATAACAGTCTACTTTTGGGGGGAGGAAACTACTCACGGTCGCGGAGTAGATCAAGACGAAAAGAACAGCCATAAATAGCAAATATGGCAACTCTGCTACTACCATTCCCACGAATGCAGCATTGTGGCCCATCATTCCAGATGCCCTGTGCTTGTAGAAAACATCACGTACACGTTTAGCAACTGGGATTGCCACTGTAATCAACAGAGAGGGTAACAAGTATGGCGGTTGTGAGAATTAGAATGAGTTAATTCATGAAGAGAATGAATGAACTCACTAGTCATTGAGGTCGTTCCGACAACGTTTAAGGAAAGAAATACTGTTCCGATGAGTGCAGCAGCATAGTTTTCGTTTACACTTTCCGTACTCAAAGATGTACCAAGGAATACAGATCCGAGTAGGAATGCATAAAGAACAGATACCACAATGCGTGTCATATTGTATGGAGCTCTAGAGAGAGGATTGATAGTTCAGTGGCCGATGATGGGAGTGGTGTGCAACAGAAACGTGAAAGACTGCAACAAACGTATCACTCACGATCTTCTGTAAATTGTCAGCATCCTTGTACACATCAAGCGCATTTGCCCCCTGAGTGGAACGGAATAGGTTGAAGAAAAGGCGAGTTTGTTTTTGGCGTCTGCAGATGCTCTTATGCTTTCAATTTGGTCGTGAACTCTTGTCGCCTCGTCAGATGACTTGTATAGATCTGCCCAATCTGCATCATTGGATTTGTGTTCACCAGCGTATGCACGAAGAACCCACGCCGCTGGATTTTCTTGTTTCTCGATTTGTTTGGCTCCCCTGTCTTCAAAATATTGCACCATTTTGCTGAAGAAAGAAGAGATATCACACAGTAAGACATTTGTCGCAGAATAGCCATGTAAGTTTGGTGAGGCAAAGAGAAGAGTGTTGCAATTGTTTCAAAATTTCTCACCAGCTCTCATCTCCCAGCTCTCCGAAAAATACGACATTCCCTCCCTTTTTCAGCAGGATGAGATCATCGAACATCTCAAACACAGCTGCAGAAGGCTGGTGTATTGTAGCAACCACAGTCTGGCAGGCAGGGGAAACCCAAAACGGCACAATAAGAAGTATAGTGGGTATGAGCATAAGGTAGGAGAAAATCAGTTATAGCGGTAGCTCCTTACCCTGCCACTGTCCGCAATTCGTCTCATGGCCCTTATTACAACTAATGCGCCCCGTGAATCAAGACCACTCGTTGGTTCCTGGTCGAAAATGGAACGAGGAAAGGTGAGAGGCGTGATGTTGGTTTTTCGTGTTGTGATAAATTATGCCGGGAACAGAGAAGATGAAAACAAACTCAGCGCTTCTTACGTCAAGAAAGATCACTGATGGACTGCCTGCTAGTTCACATGCAATGGCAAGCCGCTTTCTTTGTTCGAAGCTTAGGCCGCCCTCTTCAAAGCTTCCAACCTGCAGCGTCTCAATATCTGTGAGCTCCATAATCTCTAGAACATGATCAACAAATTTCATTTTCGTGGCGTCGTCACCAATGGCTGGGCTGTTTACATCGAGGCGCAGCCTAGCTGAAAATTCGACTGTTTCTCGAACAGTGAGCTCTGGTTGCTGGACGTCAAATTGTTCAACATAGCCCGAACTTCTTAGGAATGAAATTCGCTCTTGTTCAAATCCGTTCAATTCTATTTTTCCAGTGGTCGTTCCTGATGTTTTACGCATCGCGATCACATCCATAAGAGTCGTTTTTCCAGCTGGTATCATGATTAGGGGGCAATTCGTTGTGAGCACGAAGTACAGAAAGGTTGTTTCGATACACCAAAGTGCAGTGTATTCGTACCTCCAGAGGACCCCATCAAAGCACACATTCTTCCGGCCTGAAATATATATTATTTGTCACATTGGCTCATGTCAGTCTTGCAAATGAGATAACAAGTTGAAACACATGCACACATGGTTAAGTACCTTGAACACCCCGCTGACCTCATTCAATAAGCGAAGAGTATCTTTCGAAGTTGAAGCAGTCACCTCGTAAACTAGTTTGTCAAAGGAGAGGTCAACGGGAATAAACGGAATGCTGAATTCATCGGTTTTCCTTGCTTTGCCGATGTTGACTCCCTTCTTGACATCCTGTCTATCAGGCTCAATACGAATGTATTTTAGTGCGAGCCAAGTCACTATTCCAAATGCCAGGGTGTATGGCAACATGAAGGCAAATGTGTATCCGATCCAAACTCTCCCGCCACTTTGCCATCCTCGCGGGGTAGCAAGTGCTGATTCCCCAAGGGAATGTATCCCACCAGTCATGGAACAAGAATACCCTGCATACTTTGACGACAGGAATTGATTGGTCGCCATGCCCTGCATCATCCATGCCATGGGGTTGGCCCAAAATAGCCATATCCAATACCTTGGAATCGCCGTAGGGTAAACAATAAAGCCGCCTGTCAATGTAAGGAGAAGGTAAAGAAAGGTGCCGATTCCTTGCACATTTGCCTTTTTGGGGCACACTTGTGCTAAAACACCGTACAGCATCTTCAGAGCAAATTTGTACGCTGATATCATACGAAAAAAAGGTTAACCGTGAGAGCAGCAAGATTCATATCGAANNNGCCAACTCGAAGTTCGGATCTACCCCAGTTCCAAATTTTAAAATCTTTGACAGCCGATGGATCTGGCTGATATTTGGCCTCGGAGGACATCCGTTGGACGGCATCTGTTTCCTCGCTGCTGCAGACCATCGACAAATGATTGCTTTGGTACAACCTCATCGTCCGTTGCGCTTTGCTCTGGCTAATTTAATGCCAAACAAAGTAGACAAGCTTTGATAAACACAGCCATTATACGGATTCGACAATACTTCTACTAGTTTATTACAACAATGTGCCCTTCTCCATGTCTTGTCTCAAGTGACGCATATCGCTTCCGAAAGCTTATGGTCGACACACCGCAGCGCGTCTGCAAGCCTGTCATCCGTATTCTTCACCACAGCGTCTGGCTACTCCAGGAGGGTCACCACCTGCGCTCACATACTCGACACCTCCACTCAGGCGTCATCAAGCTCTGGACCTGAAACTTTGCAAGTGCCCTGGACGTTTGCCTTTTTGGGAAGCGTTTGCGCGAGTACTCCGTAGAGCATCTTCAATGGAAAGATAAACGCAGGCACAAAGGTGATGCTGGGATCCGCAACAACCAGCAAAACAAGGCCTACCTTCAGTGCGAACTTGTAAGCTGGCGACAGGACACAGGTAAATAATGGAGTTAGAGAAAAAGAGAAGTGGCAAGCATCTAGTCTATGTGCCGGCGGAAGAAGACTTACCAATGAGAATTCCTAGGTACACGAAAAAGGCCCTGGCTTCATAAGCGAGGCCAGCAATAAAGTAAAAAGGTAGGCCAAATGCCACAATTTCCATCGCGAGCTGAAATGAGCAGCAAAGTGAACATGAACTTAAGTACGGGCTGACCTTGCGTTTGAATGATAGATACATGCAAACCCAATGACTCTGCACGTACTAGTGGTAGATTTGCAATCTGTCTGCTGAGGAGAAATGCCCCCACTTGGTAAAATCTAGCATCGGCCTGTTTGTAGTAAATCGTCCTTCCAAGCGCCCAATCGATGCAGTTTGTCTTTCGCGCCGCGGTGCAGACAGATGTTCGTGACGACGTCCAGGGCGGCGACCGCGATGTCGTCCCACTCGCCGGCGCGCTCGTCCACGATTGTCTTCGTGGCATCGTACACGCCGTCGGAGAGGAGCAGGGGGGCGGAGTGCGGCGTGTCCGCCAACACGATGAGCAGCCGTAGCGCATCCAATCAATATCCATCGGGTTCTCGTCGAGACTTCACGAGGGATAGGCAGTGGCGGACGAGGATGGGCGCCGATATGGGCTTGTGCGATTTCGCGTAGGTCGCGTCCATCAGGACGGAGAGCAGCCAGGACCTCGTCGCGTTCAGTTCGTCCACGTCCTTCTCGTCGGAGGAGGACTTGGAGTCGGAGGGCATCCCTCTCAATTTGCTGCGGTCAGCGTCTCAGACATCAGACATCGACGCTGGTGAAACGCAAGCCGACGCACGATCGGGGGCACTACAAGACGGAGAGGAAGTCGAGGGAGGCGACGACGCCATTGCCTGATCGACGAATTAAATAGGAGGGTTAGATGGAGCAGGGTGGGAAGGTTGGTGTTGGTGTTGTAGTTTGGTGAAGTTGGCGCGCTAATGATTGATGGTGATGATGGAAAGCCACAACATACAAAGGATCAGTGGATGAGTCATGATTTGAATATGAATGGATCTAATTTGGATTTTGTAATCTTAGCTGGAATTGATATGAAGGAAGAATTTTCTTGGGTCTTTCTTTCTATTCTATCCGATGGATGTTTGATTTTTGCTTCAAAATGACAGTGATGAAAAAGCAAACGGTGGTTTGACCGACGGCTCGAACGATGGCTTTGGTTGTCGCTGTGTTTGTGCTGCAAGCCCGGACTTGCCGCTGCAATGGGATGGTATCGAGGAGAGGACGGATTGATATGTGGTGGTTGTCGATGCTTCAATTCTACTGTTGGTTTGTTGATGTTTTCCATGGTTTCTATGTGGAGCGTAGTATATTTTTTTGTATGTAAGTAGAGATGTAATATTTGGGGTTGACCGATCTAGGTAAACGAAAAGTGTACAACATATTACACAAGCCGCCATGGGAAACATACCCCCAATGCCTCAGCGCCCGACCGTTCCGTTGGGTATGACAAGGATTTGCGTCATCGGCTTCTCTTCGTCGCACAATGTCGGTCGTGCCGCTAATCTTGCCGCGCAAATCGCGTCGGAACACCCAGATAAATATGAGACATGGTTTTATTTTTCGAATCGCGGTTTCCGAGCGGCCTTCCAAAGCGTAAAGCAAGAACTTTCCGACAGCGATAAGGCCAAGCCAGGGACGCTTGATAAGGGGAAACCCATCGGCGATCAGACGTCGGCACCATTCGTTTGGTTGGAAAAGACTGTCGATGGCAACAAATGTTTGGAAGCTATCGGAGGCAGAGATATGTTTGTGCAATGGGCAGGTAAAGAATTTCAGGGCGAAAACAGCATACAGAAGTTGTCGAGTGTCGCGGCGCCACCTCTGAAGGAACTCTTGAGTTACGAAACTGTTCCCACCTACAACAAAAACTAGATTGCGAAATGGTGACTTAAATTTAAGTAGATGCGGTTTGGATGGTGTGTGGACCTCGTGTGTGAGAATTGCATGGGCAGNTCGTGTGTGAGAATTGCATTGGCAGCCCATGGTAACCTTTAATAAAGGTTAGTATGCAATACGAAATAATAGAAACTAAGAAAATATCACCTAGAGATGATCTTGCTTGCACCAATGACATGGAATTCTGATAAAATTGTCTTTGTCCAGGAACCTGGACTGTGTGATGTTATGTACAAATATTTCATGTTGAAAAATAATTTACCATTCCTTGTCTGATATTTTTTAATATCATAAAAAGGCCTTGCAAGAGAATTTTTGAGTTTTGTCACTCCAAACAATGATACAAAAGCATGAGTCCTGTAACTCCTTCCTGGTAACACTGCGCACGCGATGGCCCCCCCCCCCCAGTGTGGAATTGTGATGAATCCACCAGAAAGCTAAAGTAGGATTCCGTGGCTCCTCCCTCGGCATTGCTCACCAGCCATTCACCATGTGCCTCTCACGTCATGAGTGGCGGTTCCTCCGCCTGTTCTAATTGTACAGCAGGTGTCCACAGCAAACCAATGAATTCATTGGCTAGGCGGGAGACACACAGCTCCTCAAGGCTCCATGTCCCACAATATGACCCACAAGATGTCCTCCTAGCATGGTATGTTGCTGTGTCCTCCATCCATTGGATTTGCCATCCCACAAGACATAATAAACCCATCATTCAATGTCTAGTCATATATCTCAGTCATCAAAGCCCCATAAGGTACCGGAAGCAATCATTAGAGCCGCCGAAAGGAGACACAGCTACCTACCACCCTGAAACTGGTAATCACATGAGGAGTTGCTGCGATCTCTTCCCCAATGAATGACATGTCCAATGTGGATTAACACCGCCATGAGTGACGTAAACTTGCTGTGGTGCTATATCAAGCCGACTGACCATCTAGTCAATGCAGAGACTGTGCCAAACAGGCACGTGATCTAGTTCCAGGCTGGGTCAATGTGATCCACCACATGTTTGGAATCGGATTGAGCATCCTCAAGAACCATTCGAATGGAAATGGCGACAGGGTCTCTGTCCACCACTGCCCACAGCAGATCCACCAGTGCCTCAGGGAAACCAATGAGAAGAAAGTAGAGCACCCTTTTTGTAGAGAGAGAGTACATGTTAAATATGCTGGACCAACAGGGAGATATATGCAGCTTCGGAGAATAAACTTCAACAATGTACTGCCGGTTCTTATCCAAAGAGGTTGACAAACCTTGTAGAGTGTGGAATAACTAGTAAAGTAGATCACATGAATTGATTTTTAGTTGTGTGGGCTTATTTTGAGACTAAAAACTGAGCTCGGTGGGAGGCCATGATCATAAAATAAGGTGGTCACAAAATAGATCTAAGAACACTGAATAGAGAACACCCCATTCCTTCTGACAAGGTCAGAACAATTGGGGATGACCTTGTCCACATAAAACTGAAGATGTTATGGGCCTACT
>JALLOY010000559.1:0-10982 GCA_036939835.1 Thalassiosira delicatula
AAAAAATAAGTAGTCACTTCATCACTAAAAACCAGGTACAAAGATTTAGATTACGTACTATATAGTACGTATCGTAGCAAATAATCTAAATTTATAATCTAAAGTCCTCCAGGTGTAATCTAGGTCCGAGTTGTCGTCAAAACCAACCTAGATTATTCCATTCCTAGGAGGACTACAATGATAATGAGGAAATGGATCATTCAATTGGGAGAGTGGTGATCTTCTCGTGCGTTGATGGTACATATCGGAAATTATGAGGTGGTCTACAGGGATATAAAATTGCCAGCAAAGAAACTCAAAAATTGGAGATGATCACACCATAACCCTGGGTATTTGTTATGACGTGACCATCTCCGATTTTTGAATTTACCATGGTGAGAAGGTGAACTAATCACTGGAAATATGAGTAGGGGGGGCGGCGTTCGCCATGGTCAAATTAGAGGCCCCCTCGTCTGGCTGGGTCACCACAGTTTTGGTGGTCACATTCACACTCTTTATGAAGCTTATTTTTATTTGTGACTTTGTGTGATTTTTGACATGACAGGTCTAAATCCTCTAGTTACACCTTTGATTGGCCCCTTCAATTAACTCAAATGACAATTCTAAGAAACATATTTTGCTTCAATTGATGCTATCCATGGTAATTGTGTTGATATTTGTGATGTTTGACACAGTGCTGACATCCAGGCACTATTACCCCAGTGTAGGTAGGTACCAATAAGAGACAAGAACTCAGCAATCATGCAGCGGCAACACCATTATATGAAGTACCAATTAAAGTAACAACACCGGTGGACAATTTGTGAGCCACATGAGGACGAATAATCTAATATATTGCGCAAATGTTTTTGAAGTATAAGCTGAAAAGATAAAAATCATTTGGTCAAAAATCTAATGGTTTAAAATTCATATAATTTGCATAAATCAACCAATACGTATCAGATCTCCTCTCCTGCCACTCTGTTGTAGGGAAAGATCACAGCAGAGAGGTAACCTCATCATTGCATTCCCCTCCTCCTCCTCCTTCTTTGGTGCCCCTTCCTCTCCACCAGAAGGATCCCCCCCATTGTCTTGTGTCATGTGGTCTCACCTCTGTTGCTATTGCTCTTGGAGCTCTTGCCAATCTACCATTGGCATGGTAGAGGGTGGATAGTTGAGATCTTGGCGCTGGTACACACTGGAACTGTTGTTGCATCTGCTGGTGTTTGGCTCTGTGGTGTGATGAAAGGGGACGAGCAAGCATATTGATCCCCTGAGCCACTGTGCTCCTGAAGGATTTCTCTGTCTATGAGACTTGAGGAGCAAGCCAGGAAAGAGATCAAACAAACCAAGTGATCAAACAAGCACTCACATTCCGCTATCAAGATGTCCCCCCATCCCCAATTCTGTTGTGATGTAGATATCACTTTGCCACCACTGTGTCAACATGTGGCTGGCAAGTTCCAGATCCCACTTGTCTAATGGACGTTGGCAATGATTTAGAAAATAGGCAAAAAAAATCATGTCAATGAACACACCAAGAAATATATGAGATAGAAATAGAAACTCACATCTGCTGGTGAGCCCAAGAGACCAAAGACAAAAACCTTCTCCTCCTTTGTTGGTATCACTGTTACACCAATATCCAGGTGGTAGTGTCTGGTAGTTACATGTAAAAACCTCATATGTGTTAGTTTGTTGTCACTTGGAAGTCTTTACTGTGCAGGTTAAGGCCAGGGTGCCATGGCACACTGGATGCAGACTCTCCACAAGCTATCCCCTATATAGTAGCAACAGCAGTGTTCTTTGCCTTCATCTCTTCATCCTTTTCTCTTTTTGACAGCAGTTGAAGTTGAAGCAAATGTCTCAAAATTGGTGGCTGATAGTTGGGGGCAAACGGCTGATTGTCTGAAAATAGCAACAAATGTTACCCCATTAGAACATGGGATGGGTACAATCAGGGCTGATCATAGTCTATTTGCTAGATTTAAACAAGAACAGTCAATCAATTTAAAGAGAAAATCCTAAATGAACGCTCATTCCCCCCATCCTAGCACCTTACGAGGCAACTATTGGCATATTGCAATGGCCTGGCCCCATCACTGACATGATAAAGGGTGGATAGAAAGAAGACCATATATTCAAAGAGATATGGAGGGGGAGTTCAATTATTGAATTGTCTTTTGAGTTGAATAAAGAGTAAATATAACTACAAAATAATCATGGTACATAGATATTGTATCATAGGCCAGATAAAGTGGTCAGTTGTGGTATGTAGGTGTGTGACCTAGATTGACAACCCATTGATAACTTTCAAAAATGGTAACCCATCCGGCTTTGCCAGCCCCAACGGCAATTTGTTGGTTGGTAGATCGCCATGATGTCAGGGGTCCAGGAGGTGCCGTGTGCCACCTATCGCCCTTGACACAGTATCGTACATAGTCTGGTATGGAGCCAAAAGGACCGTTCTGACAGAACAGTGCAAAATTGTATTTGCATTTGACATGTAATGATCCACATACATAGATATTAATTCCTTTGTATAGAGTTTTAATATGTACATTAAGTAGCATTCATTTAGCTAATCGGAGTGGAACACATAGAGCAGAAAAGCTGTTATAATTTGACTTGCACAAAGCTGGTGGATAAAATACTCAGGTAACTGAGTCGCGTCAGCAGTGATCCTTAGAGTGAAACATGCTCACAAGTTGGTCATTTTTTGGATTTATAAAAAGTTAAAATTGTAGAAATGTTTGGATTCATCAGAGCTATCCATATCTGTACTAAAAATGACAGTAGTCCAAAAAGTGGGTCTCTACACATTGTACTACAGACCATCCGACAAAGCAATCAGGTCTCTTCCAATCAAGTTAAGCCCAGCGGATGCCCAGCATTTCATTGACACCGCGCACCATTTGTTTCAGCAATTTGGATATAATTAAATGGTGAAAAACTTACCAATGATCCCAGTTGAGACGCCAGAGGCCACAGTAGCAGCCCCAGTTGTTGTGGTGTATTACGGACATGTGGGTGTGCTAGAGTCATACTTGGATCAGAATGTTCTTTCAGCCAGAAAATTTGGTTCACTAATTTACGGAGACCAAATGTTTACAGTTCAATTGCCTCAGACAATTTGTTTGCTCTCGGTGGCGGATGGAGAGTTGACTGACTTTTGCCAGTGGATAAAACAGTTTGGCAAAAACAAAATGAGAGATTGAATGCATTAAGAGGAATACAGCTATGGTCTTATATAGGAGACCACTATCGTTTATGTAGGTAATGGTACTGATAACTGCGTTGAAAGTATAGACTATCATATATCAATAGAATTGTCTGCTCACTACGAATATGATAGGCACAGGGTTTTAATCCTGTACACGCCCTGCTTGGGGCGAGGGTTCGATTCCTGACAGTACATTGGTCAAAATTGCTTTGAAATCAGCCGTCGGCTTAGCTTCTTTGCGACAAAGCTTTACCGTACCCATCAATGTTGATCGCTAATTTTTTTGGTGTACCAATATTCTATAGAATAAACGCCAAAAACCAGCTCAGCATATTGCACCTGACTAGTCAACGCAGCCTGATGCAGCAGCTGATTCTCTGTGTTTTTTTCTCTCGCTCCCCCAACCATCAATTGGCCAAACACAAATAAAGTATATCATAAAGCGCAGCGATGACGAAGCCCTGTGCTTTTGATGTCGACAAAGAATGGCAACAAGATTATCGGGCCTCCACATGAACGTTGAAGAAGGTGTTGGCCAAAGTATAATAGCACCAACCTCTGTCCAGGTACAATTGCTGAAGTTGACTTCAGTCAACCCAATAGCAATACCCTCCTCAGGCTTGACAATGAGCTTGATTGGACCTATCTAATGCAACATGATGCAGTGCTCAGGTATGCAAATGAAGAGGATGCAAACTTTAATAACTTTCATCTTCCTGGTGGCCTACTTCAGGACCCATCTCAGGAAGAGGTAACAGTTCCTGTGTAGAATACAACAAGAGGTAGAGATAGCAGACGGGGTATGTGACGCGGGAATAATGGAACAAATAGAGTTTGCAATGTAGACCCTGAGTCAGATGAGGATATTACGGAGGAACAGGTATCTGATGACATCACAGTGACTTCAAATTTCAAATGTACGGATCCTGCAGGTTGGGAGAGTATCAAGGGTAGCATCAGGGGACATGCGGTGGAACCAGTACCATCACTGGGCCTGATGAGCACTTCAAAGTCCTAATGACCCCTAAGGACTTTGAAGAAGGTGTTTGAGTGGCTGTTGCCAATTTTTGGCAACAATGGAGAGATACCTTTCTTTGAGTTTGTGTCGGCTAGGATGAGAAACTATATGATATAGATAATGAGACATGATAAGTTCAAATCAAGATATTATGACCCAGAGCGGGACATACCCATCACAGCGGATCATGTGGCACGCTTTTATGGGTGTCACTGCTGCAAGGGTTCCCGTCAATAGAGAGGAGTTGTTCAACGTGGGATTCCCTAGATGCTGTACATCCTGCAAAAGAAAGCATACCAACAAATACATATGGAGACATGTATTGATGTATGCATTTCACTGACAATTGGGACGAGGATACGGGTGATATACTGTGGGAATCAGTATACAGAGACAAAATAATACGAGGTAATGGCAGGTGTCAAGAAACACTGCAGAAAGTAAGAACACATGGAGGATGTGCTTAATTGCAGATGGAAACAATGTGTTGTTTTTGGTAGATGGATAACCGGCGACAAGCCACGTGCCGCAGGCTGGTACCACTCAGGTATCACTTGCAGGTCATAACCAAAGCCTATTCACACCGGTGCAAGGATTCACAGCATCTGTGTCACATTTGGCACGTTTGCAAACATACACACTCCACTATAGAGTGTATGGTGACAAACACGATGAGGGACTAAATCACGTGCACAAGAGCACTGCGATCACGTAGAAGTGGGTGAATCTCTACAACAAGATGATTCCCGAGTTCAAGGGCATGGGCTACATCTGCATGATAGACAGTGCACACATGGGTGATATTCTTGCACAGATTGTCCGTTAGGTGTGGAAGATGAACTTTGTGGGCACCTCTCAGGCAGATCGGACGTGTGCCGACGTAAAGGAAGACAAGAAGGCAATGAAGGTGAGGTCTTACGAGACAATAATGTACCAGCACAAGACTAAGCCTCTGTACTTTGCTATGTGGTCTGACAATAACATTGTCAAGACCTTAAGCAACTTTCACCTGTCAATGATCTTGCAAGCGGGATCCAGTGTTCTGCGGAGGCGTCAAGGCGAAGATGAACTTCGAGAGCAAGACCCCACGGCAGTATCTTGTCATGCCCAGCAGAAGGATTATAGTGATTCCTTCCATCTAATTGACAAGGGCAGCGGTAAGGAATCGAAGTATGATGTGGGCAGGCATTCAAAAGGTCATAATTGGGCGCCAAAGCTCAGCATGAGGTACTGGGACTTTAACCTTGGAGACGTGCATACTGTCTATAATGCGCTGCACACGGAGAAGACCCCCAGAAAGCGCAAGATGACAATGGAGGGCTGTGTGAAGATTCTCACCCACTTTCTCATGCAGCAAGGACCTGACATGAGGGTTCACAGAGCTGAGCAGGCGGCTGCAAAGCAGATCTAGTCAATATTTTCAATTGAGGGAGCGGGCGCAAAGTGAGATCAGATGCAACTGGAGAAGTGGCGGTATGTGCCTCTAGTAAGGGCAAAACTGAGACAGTCAAAGCAAAAACACTACGCAAGCTTTGTGAGAGGAAAAGGAAATATCCATGGAGATTGCATCTGCTGGTCCCGCATACCATAAGAGGTAAATGTACTTATGTGGATTGTCCTGATTTGAGATTGGGGCATAAGAGGAATTGTGGATATAACACCAGCTTTCACTGTGAGGAGTGCTCGGTAGGATCCGATTCGACTGTGTACCTGTACCACAGCCTTAAGGAGGATGGTACGCCTGTCCTGTGCCAGCAGTTATATGATGATAGATTACATAGCACGTAAAAGTAGGATATTGACTCAATTCGGATGCTGGGTTTTGTACGTAGGTACGATACTTTTTGCAAAAGGTCAGGTCTGACTGGAGAGTAGAATGTTATCTACTTGTTCCACATTGGACTATCTCACTACAAGACATTAATTTGTATTTATCCCTTTCTTTATATATTTTTGCAGGGGTACGTACGCTAAAATATATACTCTAGCTAATTGGCTGAAACATTTACAGCTGTATTCATGTTAAAAAATGATGATGTATCATCTTCTCAAGCTTTGGGATCATACAGCTTTGCAATCGGTCAAGCTCCACAAGAATTTGTAAACCTGGACAAGTGCCGATGGGTGCGATGAAGAGCTACATGGCCTGGTCGTTTTGGTGGCCATTATGTTGAGACGCAAACCAAAATCTAAGGTCAACATGTTCAACAAAATTGTGCAAGTCAAGAAGATATCAGTCAAACAACACAGGTATAGTATCTTGGTGTATTTTAACAATGTCAAAAACAAAAAGATTCTGATCAATCAGAAAGATCCTTACATGTGCACAGATTATGCTTTTGTCTGCAATATTTTTGCGCAACTGAAAGCTGCGCCTATCAAATTATTTTGAAGCAAGTATGTTTTTCTAGAGAATTGATGGCTAATTGAAAAAGAGCAAGTCACTTTGGACTTGCTCAGCCTTGATTCGGCCCTCCACTATACCAATATGCTCAATACTGCCCAGAACGCCTGGAAGATGAGAGACGACCCGCACAAAAGGATAGTTGGAATGACTACCAAGATCAAAAGGCCGCAGTTGAAAGTTGGCCAACTCAAGAAAGATAAGAATAGCGCACAGCCAACCCCGTCAGGTGGTGCTTGTTCTTTCAAGCAATAGAGACTTGTCAAGGTTGACAATGGGAAATCTCATTCTCAAGTAACTAAGGACAGAAACACCTGGTATTGGTGCAAAGACGTTCATAGTTACAATGGCAATCAGTGCAGGGTGTATGTCCTCCACACTTCAGGAGCTGATCACAAGAGCTGGGAAGAGAGGAAAGCCAAACACAAGTTGAAAGAAAAGAAGCGCCATGGTCCTAACAAGACAAATGGCAATGCTCCTCCTCCTAAAACTAACCAGGTAATAGTTTGAAGAAGTTTGCACTGTGTCAACAACTCAGATCTGCTCTTGTAGCACAGGCAGGTATTTCAGAGGATCACTTCCAGAAGATCTGGGACAACGATTGCACGGAAACAGGACACTAGGTAGCCCCAAGTGCTGGGAGGGAGAACATTTAGCCTATATACTTTACTAATCATCTTCTCCATTCAAGCCACCAAAACAACTTTCCTAGCATTCCTACAAAACACTTTCACAGAAACAACAAAGTTTCTGCTATCAATGAGATGGCTAAATATTTTTTGGGCGGCTTCACGGATCAGTCCATGGGATGGTTCTTCTTCTTACTTTGGTGGTCCTTCACTTTGAGAGCAGGACACTTCACATGGATGATAGTTCAACTTCTGATCCTTTTCTGTGGTCCAATTGCATTGTGTACATTCTTCTCGAGTGCACACAAGTTTGGATCAAAACATTGACGTTGATCATTGATACACATACTGATTTGTCCAGCTCCCCCAGAGGATGTTTATACTCGGCGTTCAAGCAACGATCCAACTCAAGTTTGAAGGTTCAATCCAAACCCAGTACCTTGAATCATTGACCAAGATAAGTGCCTCTGTGCTCAAGGGAGAAATTGCAAAAGAGACTCAAACGCCAGCGTAGAAGAAGTTCAATTGGCAGACACAGGATATTGTAACAGGACAAATATCCAAACAACAGAATCACTCCAATAGCATAGAATCACCGCATTTACTTGGGATTTTTGACTCCCCATGTGTCATCAATGGGAATTGGAGGGGATGGAATTTTAGACAAAATAGCACAAACCTTGAATTTTGTCATTAACATTTTCTCCTGTCATGATATCGTATTCATCGAAGTTCCAAAGAAGCCTCCGGGCGGCTTCATCACTGATCTTGCAATGCTGGGAGTGATCATGTTGATTTTCTACTCTATCATTACAACGAGGGCTTGTCTGTGATTGCAACTGAGACTACTTCTTTACAGCTTGAGGAGGACTTTTCAAAGAGTCGATTTGCTCAAATCATTTTGCACTGCATGGAATTTTGCCAGGATTGCATTTTCATAGAGCTACACCATTGCATGAACTGCAAAATTGCTCATTAGGATACTTGCTCAATCCGTACCATGTTAAAGCCATTTCTCTTTTGAAGAATTTATTGAATTTTTCATGAGGAAGGATCCACTTGATGCCGAGGTTTGTCATGACGCCTGAGGAACACTCATACAAGTATGATGAATTTCACTATTATTGCAACTAATTTTAAAGCAGCAGCTGTTAACAAGCCAACTTGCCAACCTCTCATTTCAGCCTTCGTGACAGCAGAAGATGATGAGCTTGGAGACACAAGGCTCACATATTTTGACAGTGGCTCTTTCTTCTGGGTATGTCACAACTTAGCAACTGGACATATTTGCAATGGCAAAAAGCTTTTTGTGTGGGTCCAAGGGGGTTAGACCCTCAACGTGTCTAGGTGAGGGACTCAGGCAAGTGCCCTCACATAGTTTTCCCGCAACTCGGTTGACACCAAGAGTGAGTCTTGTGCCCACCTACCTACGGACAGGAATCAGTAGGTAGATTGCCAAGTTTGGACAAGAGTTCAGGAGCTGTGGCACAGACGAGAACCTGACATGGTGTGTTGCACCAGCGGCGCGCCACGCTTGGTATCTGAGCTAATGTCAAAGATATTGACTTTCCCAAAGAGCTTGTTTTCTGACGATCAATCAAAACAGACCTTTCCTTTTTCAAAACAACGCAATATTAGCCAATATGCAAGAAAATGATGAATCCTGTTACCCTGGAAAGGTGTGTACCCAAGCAAAACCCAAGGGGGGCAACGATGCTAAGACAGCAGCTGACACCCCTACCATGTTGGGCAGATTCCACTCAAAGAGCAACAAATTATCCACAATCACAAGCTGAAGGGCAAGCTCAATATCCCCAAAATAAGGAATAAGCAACTTGACGACGCCCGCAACATTGACAAGCGCGATAATGATGAATATTTTCATTCCCCCCCATCAACTTGGGCTAAGCATTTTAACCCTGACAACCTCTCGCCCGTGGCAGCAGAGGCAGACATCAATAACATCACCGAGACTATCACCCTGTCTTTGATCAGTAGCATTCTGGAGACCCTCAACCATTTTGACAACTTAGCCATCCTTTTGATCATGTCCTGCAAAAAAGGTCAAACGATTCTTGTCCTCGGCTTTGCCGGACTTCCAGACAGCTGAGGACTACCTGGTAGAGATGCAGAGCATCCTCACCTTGCCACAGAAGAGGACACAAGCGCGCACGAGGCACATTAGTTTCCGTATGGAGTCGGAGAACTCCCGTCACTACAAGCCCCAGCCCCAGAACCTTCCGTCAACACTCCAACAATAGAGGCCAATGCGGCAGAAGCCAACAGACACCAAGAGGGCAACAGGCAACAAGCCCCCACACAGAAACCAACACCCCACTTTGCCTCCACCTTGGCAGCTTGCTCCTCTCTCCTCTCTCCTCTCTCCTCCCCACAAGGCCAACAACGATAACAAACTCAGTCAACAAGATCACCAAGGTGGTGATGACTCTCACCCAGACAAACGAGAGGTGTGGCCATTTTGCAGCAAAGGGGATCAAATATCAGAAATTGGCATAGGAGGGCACTGTCCACGAACATGCAGGGTTTGGTACTTTTATTTCATAGAACAGGAAGCAAACGTATTGATAGTCAACACAAAAGAGTAACTCAGCACAGTGATCAACACTGTGTTCCAGCTCAAAATGGACACCCTCACAATCCCGTCCTTTGCATCATAAGGTCAGGGGACAGCTTGTGTGTCGTGGGCTGCATCCGCAAATCCAACCACGACCCTAAAGAGGCACCAATCTAGAACGCAATTGCACACTGGCACACAAGAAACATCATGAACGCCAATGTGTGCAACTATTCCCAACACCTGGAGGGGTCAAACGACGTTGTCCCCGACGACCTGCGCAATAATCAATTTTCTGACAAGAACATCCAACGCTACTCACATCAATCCACTCCTCACTCTCACAAGAAATTTCAGACTAGTCGAACAACCAAAAAGTATGCCTCGTGGGTTGCATCACTGGCACAAAGAAGGACAGGGACCACATCTGTATTCACCTTTCTACCAGAGAACAATAGATACTATATAGCTAGCTAAAAGTTATCTACCAGCTACTAGTAGCCAATGCTTTTCTAATAATTATCTACCAGTCCTGTCAATACATTTTCTACCCGTCATGTCAATACATTCTGTCCCAGTAATTGACACACAACTATTACTATAACTAATATGTATATGCCGGCAGTTCAATATTAACAGGATAGATGTTTACTGATGGTTGCCATGACAATTACAATTAACGCTTAATTTCAATTGTATGCAAATTTTAAGATTATGTTTAAATTTAAAAATTAATTCTATCGTCTCCGGGTGCAACTGCCGCTGATATTAACAAGCTTATTGCCCCGCTATCTCATCGTTCCCGTCCCTGGCGAGCGTTTCCTTCCTCACCACCACCACCTCAACCAAAACTTTGTCCGTCCCCAATGCCGTCCGTCCCCTCCCCACCGTTTTTGGACACCCGCCGCTGTTGCCCCCTCTCTTCTATTGCTGGTGCGGTCTCCTCCCACAATGCCACCGTTTTTTTGCCACCGCCACCGTCGTCATCTCCTCCTCAACTTCCTCCGCTGCCGACATCGTCTACTCCCTCTGAATATAAGAGTAGTGGATAGAAATAAAATAAAAAGGTTATTTAGGCTAAGTGTAGGATCAGCCTAGAGCCATAAAACAGCTGAATATCTCGTTCAAGGCAATTTTCGATCCCAGAAGCTCAG